>CM056996.1:135311240-135376240 GCA_029891345.1 Dryococelus australis
GGTCTGTCAATGCCCTGTACTGTGCACCTCCGTTCAATTTGCTATAAGCCCGTCCATATTATATATATATATATATATATATATATATATATGGAGAGAGAGAGAGAGAGAGAGAGAAGCGTGCGAGGGTTGGTCGCGAGCACTATGGTTTAACCTCTGTTATGGACAAGTATTTATATTGTTTCACCCATCATCATGTCAGCAGACACACGCATGCTATTGCTCACCCCTCTACAGTTCTCCATAGCCCAAGTCCTCGCTAGTAGCGCGTTCATGCAGGCGCATGACCGACCTAACCTACACTCTCCACACTCGTGCTTCGTCGTGTACCGAGACTTTAATGTATGCAAAGAGGAACATTCATACTCTGTCTGTACGTCTCATACATTCGCGCTGCAATGGATAGT
Organism: Dryococelus australis; assembly: GCA_029891345.1. Lineage (NCBI taxonomy): Eukaryota > Metazoa > Arthropoda > Insecta > Phasmatodea > Phasmatidae > Dryococelus > Dryococelus australis. The sequence goes on from CM056996.1 coordinate 135,311,648, forward strand.
CAACCATCGCTTCTGCTCGGGACCGGCCACGAAGACTACACCATCTGCATCCGCTGCCAACATAGAGGTAAGTATATCGTTTAATTTATCATATTCCACATCGCCATCATTCCAATTAAGACCGTGATAGCGTTTTTCTAACTATGTATTTGTCACCTTACTCTTATCATCGAGTGAGGACCATGGAAACGGTAGCAGAAATGTACTTGTAGTCGTGCTTCCGTTCGCATATGCTATACAAATATGTTTAATTCTGAAACCGCGCAGAGACATGCAGCCCTGTGCGTTCGCGAACATGGTGTGACGACGAATGACGATTAGGCGAGTATCTTAACGATTCTGTCGCGTGCGTGGCCAACCTATCCTGAATTACCATCGCATACGCCTGAGTATTGGCGGGAAATTCTCCCCGGCTGTCAATTCAATTCTACAGTCTACAACACCTGTCTTCAATCGGTCGTCCTGCTTACTCGCATCAAACTCTAGTAGGGGTGCTGTGGTCATGTACTGGCTGGGTTCCAGTATTGGCGACTGAGTTTATCCATAATAAGCTCTCTGAAAGTCAGCGTACATCTGATATGGGACCATAAACATACCATTCACATAATCAATGTTTAAATCACCATACACGTAGAACTCAGAGTTGAGGAATACTTTACAATTTTTTATATTCATATGATCAAAAGTTGAACGGTCTGCACTGAAAACATTTTGTTTTCCTGTCTGAAATGCAATTATTATGTAGCGTGGTTTCTCGCTTGTAAAAGAAGTTCTAACGTTTCAGTGTACGTGAGTTGACTGTGGAATGCTCGGTTATGATTCTAAACTCCAAGAGCGAAAAGCATTGTCAACGTTCCTACCTTTCTCAGCATATTTAAAAAATTTCACACGTTCAGACATTTTCACCTGGACGTGTGGTAGCAGCCATTCGACAGACCATATTGACGGCGATGTGAGTTCTGGCTCGGCTGCTGTATCCACCACCGCATTCGTTTGAATGTTAGCAATGAGAATGACTAGTTCCTGCTTGGAATTAATTATTACATGACGGTAGTCTTCGGTGAAGCCTAACAGCATTGCGATTGGAATGAAAACTTAGAATTTACTATTGGCATAGATAGGAACTTTGTAGTCCTCTTCGATTCCCCAGCCTGCCATTTTAGCCGCAGCTAGTTGGTTGCATTCGAGAAAAAGATAATTATTTATGGTAGCTGTAATTACAACATCGTATGTTGCATCCACTTCACACCCATTCAGTAGTTCGTACGCGATTCTACTTAACATGTGTAATATTCCGTTCCTAATTATTTGAGTTGTCGCAGGTACAGCACCATTGGCCCTTGTAATCGATCCTCGAAACTTCAAATAATAATTACATGGTGCTGTGTAAATATCTTGGTTTTGTACCGGAATTCAAACCTCGGAAGGAAGGCACGAACGGACCCGGTAGGTAGGGCGTGTAGATATGGGTTTCTGACTTGGTGTTCGCGTATTCGAAGTCCGCTGACACTGCTATGTTTAATATTTCCGCATCCATATTTGACGACCTCGAGTCCCAATCCACGAAGGAAACGCACGTGTTCAGACGTTAGCACGCTCGAAGCTCGTCTCGTACTGACTTGCGGTTTGGTGCAGTAGGCTGCGTTTATTACCTTGTTAAATTTCATACCCATCTTTGCGTAAATGTAGGCGTACTGTTATTTTCTCAACGCATTAATTAATCAAACGATTTTCAAAAAGTAAGTTACGGCGAAACAAAAATTAATGAATGACGAATGGGATGCTAGCTTCTTAACACTGAGGTCTTAGGCGCCCATTACGGTGAAATGAGATGAAGATGGAGCAACGGCGGAATCCAAGAACAAGGGAACGGGAATGACCCGAGAAAACACGCCGCCCAACGGCAACATCCGTCGCGTTTCCCACATGAGGAAATTCTGTTAATAGAACTATGTAGCTGCGCGTCCAGCATCAAGAAGCGAGGGAGCGATACGGGCGACACTAACACACACACCTAGTGCCATATCGCTCTTACTCGCAAGGCGTGCAGTGTTTCCGTGTGCTCTCACTAAACAGTCTAGCTTTGGTAGAAACTACTCTTATCACAGGTTTTGCAGTGGGCGTATGTGTGCTGGAAATTTACGTACTTATAAAAGTCAAGATGGCGTCGCTTGTGTACTGATGCTAACGGACATCGAGCTGAATCAAACTGTAAATAAAATTAGGTCCACATGAAAATGTCATATCTTTCTGTAGGACTTATCTTATAATCACCAAGTGGATTGAAGATAGGATGCTCTTGCAGGAAAATGGCGTAGCAGGATTATGGTGGAGATACGTGGAGCTCCGCTCTAAATGTACGTAGACGGCGTGTTTAAACTATATATATCCTGACCACTAAACCTCGCGAATGGGCGACCATTGACATAAGCTCCATTGCTGGTTACAAATTTACTTAAAAGTCGGTTCAGGGACACGTATACATACCCTAAAACTAATTTAAAGTCCTACCTCTCCTTCCACTTCAGACGGGAGGTCCTGCCCTACGTCTGACGTCGTTGGGGGCTGCTAGCGAAGAGGACGTTAGTCTCTGCAGGCTGATGCTAGCTTAAGGGGGCCTATAGCGCCAGCCAATCAACAATTTGGATTTTAACCTGTGGGCCAATGGGGATTAAAACTATTCAAACCACCCACATGTGAACCACTTCTAACGACCTAAATGAAGAAAAACCAAAAAATCTGTGATCTCGGAACTGAGTTATAATACAATAAAAAGTAAAAAAAAATTACAAAATTGAGATCACACAAAAATAAATATTAATTATGTAAAAATAAATACACAATGAAAAAAATAAACTAGCCTATCCAAAAAACACATAAATATTATACCATATATCTAAGTTTTAAAAATCTTACTTGTTAAGAAAAATTAAATTAATGAATATAAATAAAATTTGCATAGGCATTTGACATCATATAAGTGACGTGTGAAAAATATTACATCAGATCTTGCATGACAATATGTGTAGCCATAAGAACAGGGAAAACAATAATATATGTTAATTGTATCCATAAAAACCCTATTTTTATGTGCGTTACAATAGCATACTGTATTATCGGAAGCACTGAGAACACCAGAAAAAGTATTTGAAAATATTTCTTTACAGGCAAGATTGTTAGTTGATTATATTAAAACCTTGAAATTTCTTTAAATTATGTTTTCTGATTTTTTAAATTACCACATTTACATCTTTTCATTTCAGGTGGGGTTTTATTACACGCGATGAAAGTACACAGATCAAACTACCTGCGTATAGTCGTACTTTTCTCTTGCCGCTTAAAGAAACCTCAGAGGCAAGCTTTAAAACAGCTATATTTGACCACTTTCACCATTTATTTTCTCCATTAATACAATTAATATGACAAAAGTAAAAATATAGCGACCAAAACAATAGTTTTTTTTAATATCATTTCTGGCAAAAATTCGTATTTCTAGAACATTTATTTACCGAGACACGCGTTTACGCGCAAACAACGATTTCACATAGAACGTTTCAGTACATAGGACACTTCACTCCGCCGGGAATCGAACCCGGGTCGCGTTGGCTGAAGGCGAGTACAGTAGTCTGACTACCCTGGGTAAGGGGCGTTGTGTGCGGTCCCCGTGTATTGCACGTATGTTCTCACGTTAAATTTAGTACGTAAAAATCGGGAAAGGTGGGAGTGGGGTAATCACATTTAAAAAAAAAGTGTACGTCTGACTAGGAAGAACTCAGGGGTAGAATACTCGTAGCGATTTCGACGTGCAAATCCCTCGTGAGCAGGCAACGGCGAAAAATACTAACCGAACTGGCAGCAGGCCGAGGCTTCGGATGCCTTTCGGCGGAAGGGTTTTTTGGAGGGGGGGGGGGGGGAGGCGCTGTCACTTGGAGGCACCGCTACGTGTGGTCTGTAGTCTCGCGTGAGAGATGTAAGGAGGACGCTTCTCCACTCGCTCCTCCGGCGAGTGCCTCATGAGGCATGCACAAAGCGAGTGGCCAGTTGTTCCTTCCCCCCCCCCCCCGGGCACCTCACGGCGACGCATGAATTATTCCGTTTTCGCAGCCGATGTTGCTTCTACGCTTCACCTCTTCCCCCTCCCCCCCCCCCTCTACCTCATTCGTCGCGTCACCACCCACCCTTTGTGCGCCCCGTGATTCGGCAGTCACACGCCTCCGCCAGAAGGCCAACGTAAGCTGAACGAGCAGACATATAAGGATGGTATTTAATATTCTACAATACACAGAAACGTAATACCCCTTAAACCCACAAAATTAAAATAAAATACTGAATTTAGTATATTTGAAAAAACGCACTTCATTTATAATTAGGTGTAGTGAAATTTCACGGAAAGATTTCAAGACAAATTATAATTCAAAACACTGCATGATCGTTTACCTATTATGATTGACTCAATCCCTTTGGACGCGTGTTAACTGTCTGTACACGAATCATGTAGGAGCCGTACCGATGTTGCCGAATTCTGAGTGGCCCAGTCAAATATGAAAACGCATTCTCAGGCAGACGGCAGCCAATAGCAATAGACAAATTGCTGTTGGGTGCTTATAGTATTGAAGTCTACCGTGTACTTATTTTTTTCGCGAAAAACCACTAGCACTACTTATAATATCTATAGGCTACAATGTTTAAAACTTCTTAATATTACTGCCAAGCCGTAGAAGTGTGTTGATTAAAATTAAAATGATAATAGCCCCTGGAAGCCACCTCAAACCCAGCGCCTCGCCTTCTTATAAACCACAACAGTCACGAAGACGAATATCGAACAAAATACTATACATGTCTAACTATTGGCTATACGGATTCACGGACACATAAGAGTTGGCAGTTGACCAAATCTGTTACGTTTAGGCTTCCGCGTTCGTGATGCGTGTTAGCGCCAGTGTCGTAGAATGTGCCAAAGGCTGGTATAACAAGATACATAACCTCGAAAAATTATTACACCTTTATTCAGACACACGTGTTTAGGCCTACTGCTGTTAGGTTTACGCAAAAAATGAGACCACAAATATGAACTTCAAACAAAAAAATCGTTGTTTCAAGTGCCAGAGGCATCAAATATTGTCATATTGGCGTAATACGTTCTATGTGCCATCCTAAACTTGCTCCGGCGAAGACGCCATTGTAGCGGTCTTTGACACGCACATAACAACCATAAGTTTGTAAGTGCCACGCAAGCTGTACAGTGGCTGATCCACAAGGGATCGTTACCCCTCGGAAGGAAAATTGCGCAGCTTACAGAGGATATTGTGGCAGAAAAATTGTGAAAAATGTAAAATTTACTCATCTTCAAGCCCATAGAAACCGTAAATGTTACGAAGAAGGCTTTAGAGACGGGTTTTCTACAATCAGATGTCACAATAAAAAGAAAATTCCCATTATTATTATTATTATATATATATATATATATATATATAAAACTCATTGCTACCTAAGTTACCAAAGTGAGTATTCGTTTTATGAGAGTTTATCCCGTATCCAATATACATATGTCGTACTTTGACCTACGCAAATAAATGTTGCGTTACATCATTTTGACGTGTATAAGTCGAGGTACTCACGTTTTGTCCTGCACCGTTCGAAGTGTAACAAAATTTCTCTTAAAATGTTGTAAATGCAGTTGTTATTTTTTTTCAGCAACTGGTGATCGTTTTTTTTTCTAGACGAATTGGGGCCGCTGTGGCTGAGAGGTTAGACTGCTCGCCTCCTACCAAGGCAAACCGGGTTCAATCCCCGACCGGGTCACTTTCGGATTTCCGCAAGTGAGAATCGTGCCGGACGATGCCGTTGCTCAGCGTGTTTTCTCGGGCATCTCCCGTTTCCCCCGCCCTTAAATTCCGGCTGTTTTCACTTCACCCTTACCGCCTCTCAAAACCTAGTTCTTAAGGACCAGTTAAACCACACAAGTTTTACTTACTAAGTTGAGTTTAATAACGAAGTAACTAGGTTTACTGATCGATTGCATTTCACTACTGTCAAAATTTCGCGATATCCCATTTACTGGCACTATTTGTCCTGTTGTATTTTACAACATAAAAGTGTCCGCACGCTGTTTCCACCACTGATTAATATTTTATATAACTTACGTATTTCTTTCTGTCAGGATTCCAAAGGCAACACAACTCAGATTCCATAGATTAGTAAGCAAAATCCTTGCCACCACCTTCTAGATGCACCAGTTTCTTCAAATGTCGGGCTCTAAACTTAGATATACTACACGGGTTTAATTATCTGCTAGATGTGCATGGTGAAATTCCCCGACCTTAAACGCCTATAATTAAAGGAAGAGTTAAAATGTTACCTTCGTTTAGTTAAACCGAGTTTAATGAATAAGTGGTGAAACTAGCCCTAAGAGCCACACACATCTCTCAACTCTAGACGAAAGATCGATTTCTTGTAGTTCATTCTTAACCGACGTTTTTATTCACGAAGTACAGTACATTATGTAAAACACGTGTTTTATACTGCGCTATACAGTTTTTATTATTCTTCCGAAAAGTTTATTTTCGGGCACTTATAACGTTTTGTTTTGGCGTCATAAAAATAAAGGAGATTTATTTTCCTTTATAATTTGAAAGACCGCTGTGAAATCGATCTTGACGTACTGCGTACATATATGCTGTTCACGGTAAAATGAGCACTTCTTGAGGCAGTCTCATGAGACACACTAACCAATAAATACATTTCATTGTAGCCTTGGACTTTTTCTTTTGAGTATGGTGAAATGTATACACTGTGTTTATTACTTATGTAGCAGCATTTACATTAAGAAGTGGCGGAATGATATAAATTGTCTGGAAGAAAAAAGTAACCAGGGATTAAAAAGTGCTCACTTTATCGTGAAGAGCCTATAGAATCATTTAAGTTTGGCAATGATAGGAAATATTCCTCTGTGGCCATGTAGAAGTAACTCGGACTTGCTATAAATAATGTATCCGTCTTATTCCACACTGATGGGAGCTTGGCGACAATGCGTTGGTATTTTCCAACCGCCTGTTCTTCCTAGAAACGTTCCTAGTTAGGCATTCAAGGTTGGCGATTGTTTATTCTACGAACGAAGTTTCTCCGGGACTGACGTTCCAAGTTCAGCAGAGGAGGTAGGCTACATAATCGATGACTTCATCAGGGGTACACAAGACGAACACGGGTGGTTCAGAGGGAGAACATATTGTGTTCAAATATTTAACAAGTCGATGAAAATGCTACACGATGATGGAAATGCGTCGCATGAAACAGCAGAGTGGCTATGGCACAGAAAGTTTTTATCCTCTAGCGTAGCATTGTGTGCATTGACATCAGGCGAATATCTCAGCATATGCATCTCGTCAACCTGTTAAATTCTTTTGGTGTGTAGAAATGTTTTAATACACTCGTTGTCATAAAAAAATTGTCACATATATAAAATGAATTCAAAATGGATAGAAAGTTGGTGCAGACCATGGTACCGATGATAAAAATAACTGATTTGCAACATCAAAACAAATGGGCCGTTTTAGGACTCAATTCTACTGTTGAAAAGTGATTTTATTATAGGATTGCATAATTTTTAGAGTGGATAGGTCGTAGTCTTGTGTTTCTTTCTCTTGGCATCTTTTGTTTCTTCTTTGTTTCGATTTTTCTATCTGTGTTTGGAGGCACTGTGTAACTGTCTTTAATGCTGCTACTTTATCCTCTAGGTTTAGTTTTTTTTTTTTTTTTTTTTCGCATCTGTATTGAATTAATTTCTTGTTCAGATTTTTTGATGTATTAATATATTTTTATTTTCCATGTCCTACCAATTTATTACTGTCCTTTGTGATCTATATTTTTTATTATGTTCGCCATTTTTTGGCCATTTTCATGGTACTTTTAAAAAATAAAATCTCTATAGTTCAATTGGCTAGATTATATTTTTATGATGACTTTCATTGCGGTTGTTTTCTGCTGTCAATTGTTTTCTATTCAGATTTTATTTTATTTTGTTAGTTGTTTATGGTCTTGTGTCGATGTTTCAATTAATGATAAGATCGCCGTTGCCCATTAATTTTATTTTTCGTTCTGTCCTGTAAATATTATTTGTTTGCGGTGTCCTTTAATCGTTATTTTTACTTGTGTTTGGCAAAGGACACGGTTAATTCAACTTGCCGCAGTAACACACGCTGTTGGCTCTCCCCCGGTTGTCACCTGGGTCGCCCTAAGCCTTTCCGAATCGCGTTAGTTTACCTCAAGGTTACTAACCTTGGGTTTACCTCACGCTCGTACAACTCCTACGCGGTCGTACAGTTCCGTTACATCGGTTTCAGGTGGCGAATAATGTGTCGGAACGATCTCCCCTCCTCTCGTTCCCAGTGATTCGCAAACCCTCAATATGTGCGGGTTGTGCACACATGTGTCGCATGCCTTGCCGAAGTATGCTAGTTACTGACTAAAGCTGGCTCCACAATACAGCGATGCGATGCGATGCGACGAGCTATACTTGCTGTTTCGCAATTGAGCGGTGATCTGTCGGCGACGGACGCCGCCTGAGATGGTGGTGCTATCTACTTCAAGGGTGAAAATTACATTTTCAGATCTCACGAATGTAACGAAAGGCATGCGAAAAACGTTGCCACTATGTTTTAAATGAGTAGGAAATAATAAGGCAGTATGAACGCGTTGTGAGATGAAAACTAGCGCGAAAGAGAGACATAATAAGAAAAAGGAGATTTTTTTGTTAGTAAACGACTTTTATGGCATCGTCCATATGTATATGAAGCCCTGTCTTATATTTTGTACATCCATGTAGCAACAAGAAAATCACAAATACAAAGGCAAATTTCGCGCAACACACTCGACGCCGACGCGCTGCGACGGAATCTGCTTATTCCTGATTGGCTACAGCTCATCGCAAGGCATCGCTGTATTGTGGAACCAGCTTCTCATTCAGTCCGCGCGCACACTCATTATAGCATAGACTAAAAATGAGGTACACCGCTTACAGCATGTACCTACTGTTGACCTACTCCAAAGGAATACAGCTGTCAAAGTCGCATGGTCAACATGAACATGTTGGTTTCCTATCTAGATTTTCAAAACGAAAGAACTTTTAAATTAACGAAATACTTCTACTAATTCGAATTTAACAAACTGCGCTCCAAATTGGTTAGAGGAAGCAATTGTTTAATAATCAGTGTTCTAACCACAAATCCAATACACGCCGTTTTTGCTAAACGTGTTGGCAGAGAAGCAGTTCAATGTCGGGACATAAAGGGTTGTGCGCAGCCAGCGAGATCGGTCTACCTCATACAGGGTCTATGGTTTCGTCCCGAGACTGTCTGTAACGGTGTTAACTTCTACGTAGTCAATCGTGGCCAAAATTAAACCAGTAAATGTTTGCTCAGCTCGTTTTTTAAATAACGTAACCACATACATATAGGTTGTAATTGAACACTGTAATATTAAAAGCAATACAAGGTAATCAAACAATGATTTTCAAATTATAATCTGTCCACAATAAAGGTACTTTCAAGGGGAAACTATTAGTTAACTACTACTGTTAATCTTCCTGTTGATATACCGTAAGTATAGCACAATACCTAGCTATGTTGAGTTGGTTTACGACCTACATTATGTAATATGCTTAATTCTGGAATAAACAGATATAAGCAACATTTTAAATTCGATTCTAAATTGTGTAAACAAAGGGAAACTTTTTTTTTCTTTTTTTTCTTTTCTTTTTTTTCGATTTATGGAATTGTATAAGTACGAGTGCTTTTATTATTAGTAGGGACTGGAAGATTGCGTGAGTTTATTTCGGGACGAGTTAGACTTCTAACAAATATACATTTCTGTTGTGTTTCCAATTGGATCACAGTTTATTAGACACGCCCAGGTGAACTCTGAGCCAATAACAGACTTGCAAAGAAACAAGCGCTGAAGTCCTCAGACCAGGTGGTTACGTTATTTCAAATATGAACTAAGCAGTAGTAGTTGAGACACTTTTTCCTCATATCCTACCATCTTACGTATTTTAACGTGGTAGTAACATTCAAATATTTGATTCACTTAATACTGTTATGTCGCAACCTATAAAATACATTGCTAATTAAATCTTACAAACATAAATTTAATTGGAAAATTCACATCCCGGGAGGTTAAAGACGCGGATGGAAGTGTTGTTTACGTTCAATTAGCCAACCACTAAATTCAGTAACAAATTAAAATTCCGAGCAAGTGAAGCCACGGCGAAAAAACAGCATACATTTTTTCACATATGCATTTATTACAATGCGTTGACTGTTTGTTTACTTTGTAACAAGTAACGAAAGAAAGTGTTCCTCCTCAAAACTACTGTGATATTTTAGATTATTCAGCAAGTCCCTTAAACATTTTAAATAATTTGATATCAGTTGAAATCGTATGCAATCGCATAAAAATGTTTTATGTTGCTGCAAAAAATGAAACTGGGGCATTTCTTTAATCGTTTATGTTATAGTGAAATTAATAACGTTGTGACAAAATTACTTAATGTTAGCCAATTTAAAAGTCTTATATTACTATAATGCAAACATACTGTTGAAGTGTTAATGTTAACAAACTCTCTGAGTAATGTTGCCGCAACCAAAAGTTGTATTACGTTAAAATTAACACATGGAAATATCTACAAATACAAGGTTACACTGACTTGTTGTTAAATGGTGGGTGGTACTCAACAGCGATAACCTTGTAAAATGAGGCCACTGTATTTAAATTTTAAAGCATACTTTGAAAACTGAATGTAGCGTAGACCAGTTCTCGAGTCTTGCAAAACAGTTTACGTGTGCCAATTATGCCTCTATTTATAGAGCATAAAGTATTTCCACGTAACGAAAGAGAACTGCAGTTTGTCGATATGTTGTACTCAATACTAAAAATATAAAACTTAGTTAGACATGTTAAGATAGCGCTATTGGTAGGACGCCTGGTTCTGTAAAGTGGAGAAAGTTAAGCACCAAGGGCGTGGGTTGATTTCCCTCTCATCTGTAATTTTTTTTTCGTTGGTAATATTTATTTTTGTTAAAAAATAACAATTCTTGATTTATTTTACATCGGAATGTTCTTTTAAAGTAAATAAAATACAAGAAAATTTTTAACACAAATGTTAACATCAGCTAAACACAAAATTGTTCTGCCACAACATAAACATCACCTAAATGTTGCCAGAACTGTAAAGAGGTAACGTTGTTACAATAGAACTTAATATTACAATAATATAAATATCTTAACATTATATTACATCAAGAGCAACATTAGTTACTGACGGTTCACAGTTAACAAAAAATTACTGTTGTAGTAACATTGATATTGTTGTCACAACATGAGACTTGTTTTTGTGTGTGTGGTCTGTTAATATTTCATTATTCTCAAGATATTGAACGCAGGCAAGCATATAGGTAGATCTACTTAATGTCTCATCGAAAAGGGGTTCAGTATTGACGGAAATAACTAGCTCAGAGAATCAAGAATAGGGATGGAATTATCCATGGTCTGTATTAGGGAACTATGTAAAAACCGAAACACAACTTTTAACTAAAAATTACCCACAATCTCCGGGAGATGATTCCTGACGAAAATGTATGTAGTATTTTTTCCCTAAAGTGATTAATAGGGGAGCTATGCACCCACAAAAATCCTATTTTGGAATTTTTTGCTCTTTACAAATACCAAGAACTACTTGCCATTAAGCAACAAATCGGAAAATAGTGTTTTGTAGAACGGAAATCTTACACCTGTGAAAATGTGGTTGGTAATACCAATCCGCTTCATCAGGAAAATTGTGGTACTGATACGTAACAAAACACCGCCTTAATTGGGAATTACTTGTAACAATAGATAAGTCGACAATCGGGCGACGGAGGAATCAGCAATCTATTTCTTGGACCATGACCCACTCCACTCCACCCGATCAGGTCAACAGACATCGGCGGGGAATCTCATTGTTCAATGCACGTCCCTTGAGACTCCTACCACTCTATGCATGACTTCTGCAACAGTATCATCTCCACCAAGTCACAGATCCAGTCAGATTTGAGTATGTGAGACCATACAGGAGAACAGATACTGTAGCACCCTGCTTTTTGTTAAAGGGTGTTCACGATAAAGTGAGCACTTCTGAAATCAACTTCAGAAAAAAATCACCGCACCCGTCTTCATAAATTTAAACGGGCGCACTGAGCGACATGCGCCCAGTAAAGTTGGTAATGATGGGTGGAAAATAGTTCCATAGCTTAACTCCGAATAAAAAGTGCTACGTAACCATTTGTGTTGAATTAAATTATTTCCTTCGTTTTCCTTTTTTTTTTAATGCATCGAAGTGTGAAAACGAGCAGATTTGTAAAATATTTACTTTTATGATAATTTCACGGTTTCACTTGATTGACGCATGAACAAAGTGATGAGGCCCATGACAATGTTGATTTTACATAAGGAGGAAGGATACACAATGTTCATACAAGTAGATGTTAAGCAGGGCATTCAAAAGTGCTCGTTTTACCGTGAACAGCCTATACCGATGATGGCAGGCCGGCGTCAGACCAGCTCTCTCCAGCGGCGGGCAGCAGCGCTCAAGCTCAAATCCCGAGGCTACTCCTGTGGGGATGATCCCTCTCCCTTAATCACGCCGTAGTATCTACTTGCTTTCAGCCTCCGGGAACGTACTGTCAACCAGTCGTGGCTTTAGTATTCACATGTTACTTAAAAATATGAATCTTCATGCTGTCAACTCGTTCCTCAACCCTGAAGTATAAACTACTATATTAAGACACGTGAAATGTAGGCGGTTACTAAACCACTGTGAAGTGAAGGAAAGACAAGAGGAATGTCCGTGGCTGGGCGGGGACATGGCAGACGGGAGGTGGCTCGCCATGCCACGCGAACGACCTCTGGCGCGGTGTTAAGGAACTGGCGACAGCACGCGCGAAGACAGGGGGCGGGCACCCTCCCACGGGCTGGCGGACACGGGGGAGGGGGGTGGTAAAAAAGACAGTGACGAGACGGGGGTATCGATTTCTGTTTGCCGAGAGGCTGGGCCGGGGTAATTGCATCGGCAGCCGGGGGCCTCGTGTGTGGTATCGCGGCCCCGCGGTGGATGAGGAGGAGAAGGAGGAGGAGGCAAGAGGATATGGTTTCTCCCACTCGGCCATGATTACAGTGTCCACCGAGGAGGAGCAATACAATATAATTATAGGTCGTAAACATGCTCTGCCTCGACTGGTTTATTGATATCTGGCGGGTTGGGGGCACGGTGCCTGCCTGGCTTCGTCAGTCGCCTTGGCGAGTGGCTCTCGCAGATTACCGCGGCTCGCCGCCACGGTAACCATCGCCGACCACCCACTCGAGCACGCCCGCACTCGACATCGCCCAATTAAAGACTCGTTAGTCTCTCTCACGCAGCAGACCGCCGGAGCACCACGAGTAACCTCGGATTTTCGCATGTGGGAATCGTGCCGGACGATGCCCTCTGGTCAGCGGGTTTTCTCGGGGATCTCCCATATTCCCCGCCGCTTCATTCTGGCCCTGCTCCATGCTCAACTCACTTCGCCCCTCGTCGTCTCCCAAGACCTCCATGTTAAGAGCAGCCAAAATCTCTTCGTTCACTGACTTTTTTTTTTTTTTTTTACGTCCTGCGTTACGTCTGGGAGGCTTGTAGGTGAACGACATTACTGTACCAACCTAAACGTACCTCACGCAGTAGATAGGTGCACGTAGGCGAAATTGCGTGCAGGTTCCTTTCAAGAGGGCGCACCCATTCTCTGATTATAGGCTGTTCACGGTAAAGTGAGCACTTTTGAGGCCCTAGTTACTTTCTTTTCAGCCATTTTTTTAAATATTTTTTAACCACCTTTTAAAATAAATAATGTCATGTAGTAATAAATATAATGTGTTTATTCTACTGCACTCGGAAGTTCACGTCTAAGACTAAAATAAAATATATTTATTGGCTATAATTCCAATTGATAGGCCTTTCAAAAGTGCTCACTTTACCACGAATAGCCTATAGCTGCGCTAGGCTCTGGGAACAAACAAGCCTTGTGCCTGACTATAGTTACTGCATGATGCAAAGTGTTCCTGATTGGCTGGGCTTCCTGCTGGCAAGGAAGTTACCAGGTGCTGATTGGCAAACGAGGTTCCAACATCTCGTTGACCAGTGACGCCATTTTGCTGGCGAGTGCGGCTGGAGTTTGCGCAGTAGAAGAGACTGCTTCACCTCTGTATTCTTAAGTGTAGGCTGTTCACGGTAAACTGAGCACTTTTGAAAACCCTGCATAATATGTACTTATATTCACATTCTGTATTCTTCCGCGACGTGTAAAATCCACCTTGCCGTGGGCCTGATCACTTTATCCGTGCGCCAGTCGAGTAAAACTGTAAAATTATTAGAAAAGTAAAATTTTTTAATTATTTTCTTATTCTTACAGTTATATGCTTTATAAAAACGGAAAGTAAAACATAATTTCAGTGTACATAAATGCTTACCTTGAACTTTAAATTCATTGTTAAGACACTGAGCTACGTTGCTACAAGCGTTACCAACTATACTAGACGCAAGCCAGGCACTACACCCGTTAAAATATACCCACCCAGGAGCTGTGACATTTTTAAAATTTTGATTTCAAAAGGGCTCAATTAACCATGAACAGCCTGAAGTCTGCTTTTACATTTATAGGCTATTCACGGTAAAGTGAGCACTTTTGAAAGCCGTCTTATTTGGAATAATAGCCAATAAATATGTTTTATTTTAACCTTAGACGTTAACTTCCGAGTGTGGAGGAATATTGTTCAATTTATTTGTCCTTTTGGTTAAGGGCATGTTTAGTTTAAAATCGTGTTTGTTTTTAAAATCGTTTTAAGTACTTTACATCCTTTATATTATTTTTCTTTTTAAACTTATTGATTTTCCCTTTGGCAAGAAAGTTTTCAGTTTGGTAAGAATAATTTTCTTGGTCCTCAGTTTTCGAGAGCTCTGGAAGCCGCTAAGGCCGACTGGGTAGGCATTATCGTTTTCTGGTCGCTTCCAGGCTGTGGGTTTCAAAACTCATTTGTGTTGATGTCCTAATAATCGGTGGTTGTAGGTTTCAGCAGTTCTCTCCCTAGCCTATTTTCAAGGCCTTCTAAGAGATTTGGGGAAGGTTCCAGACGCTCTTTGTTGTCGGGTGCCAGGAGTTGAGCTGTCCCAACCAAGCATTGCGTGTGTTTCGGCAGCGACTCGTTTTGATGGTTCTGTCAGGAGAGAGGGGAATTAGTCCTGCTGAATTCAGCTGATATAACTAGGCCGCCGGGGCATGAGGTAAGCGGGGAGTTAGGATTGTTCTGGAAGAGCAGCACGCTCATCGGCCGAGGCCAGTGGCGTGGCCAGCCAATTAAAAACCAGGTCAGGAGGTGCAGTGAGGATGTTCTGTTGTTGTTGTTGTTGTGGTGCGGCTGGCAAGATGACGAGAAGGCAGGTGCTGCTTAGAGGAGGCCGCCACGATGTCCGAGTAATGAGATAAGTAACTTCTTCATTTTTTCTAGGGTTGGTCGAGACTAGTCTGGGAGGAATGGCCTCGACCAATCGTATAAATATTAGTCCTATAGTGTAGAGTTAGGTTCATTCTGAGTTGAGAGTCATTTAGAGAGTGTGGTTGATAACGCAGCCGTGAGATAGTTGTATATTGGTTCAAGTGTATAAGAGGTAAGATACTTGGTGATCGTATGAAATTTAGTAAATTTTAATACTTGTTTTGTTTAGAATTGAAGTACCTTGAGTAAAAATATTTTCAGTTGTTTCCACAGGCCTTAGTTGCTATCATTGCTATGTCGAGTGAGTGTTGTTTGTTCTACTTGCTAGTCGGAGGCCAAAATTCTTTTGAGAGACGAGAGCTTGTAATCTTCTATTATTATTTGTATTTGCGTATCGGTATTTCATTTTAGTGATAGAAGAGACATAAATGATTTCAAACCCCAATCCTTCCTCCTAAAATAAGGTTAGACTAATGTTTACTTTTATTTGGCAAAACCTATCTTTGGTATAGATAACCTTATGTTTTTTTATAAGTATTTAGTCCCAGTTCGTGCTGGGTCTAGTTTAGCTTGTACCTACCTAGCCTATATTCACAGATGACCCTTCATAAATACCAAGAAATATCGAAATTATTTTCTCCTGATTCAGTACCCTTAACCTGTGTGGAGAACACTTGATTACTTTCGCTCGAAGAAGACGAATGTCCTGTGTAAAAATTATTTTACATTTGATTATTCTACTTTTTCTTGAATTTTAACCTGACTAGTCTTTGAATACATTATAAGAAGAATTTCCTTCAAGTGGAGTAGGAGGCTACAGTTTATTGCCAGAAAGCAAGTTAAAGTTATAAAATTCAGACATTTGTAACAGTTGTAGAAATTCGAGTTATACTTTTGGTTGTAAAGATTAACCTGTCGAAATTATTTAAAAATTCATACTTTTGTTTGCTTTCCTTATAATTTTGTTTTGAGGAAACTTAATTCTTTTCCTTTATTATTTTGTAATAGCAAAACCCTTTGATTCTGAACAATTATACTGTTTGTATCTTTTGCTAAATGATAACCAGTTATATATATATATATATATATATATATATATGTGTGTGTGTGTGTGTGTGTGTGTGTATGTGTGTATATATATATATATATATATATATATATATATATATATATATATATATATATATATATATATATATATACACACACACACACATTTTCTTACTAAACTACTGTTCAATAGAAATTTTGGACCATAACTATTGTAAACTGCCATAACTTTTTTTGTGATCGTTCTTGATGGCTTATAATAAATGTTGCTATAGTTTGAAGTGTGTCATTTATACCTGAGTTAATGAGAGCTCTCACATTAGGAAGGTTTAACTTACTTAGCTAATTCAAATTTACATGAGGAGATCTACCTAGATACTTTTTTTCGCTGGAAGAATGAAGTTAAGTGCTTGATTTTAATTTAATCACTATTGACATTGGCTCTCATTCTTAACTTACAGGTTTTACAGAATTCTACAGTTTATATATATATGTATTAGTATTTAACATAGCCACTGCCACAAGACACACTCGACGACCACAAAGCGTTCTCCAGTGCCTTTCATTTCATAAACTCCCCCCCCCCCCCCCTTAAGCGAGTAGCCGTGTTTCACCCCCCCCCCCTCCATCCTCCCTACTCAAATTTTAAAACGGTTTTATTAATTCTTTAGACTGAGTGAAGTTAAGGAATGACTTAATGTATTTTTTTATTTTTTATTTATTTTTTCGCTAGTTTGATTCAATCCTGGGCTTCCAGGAGGACCAGAATTGTTTTGTTTGGAATTTTTTTTTTTTAACCTTGGTGGTGGAGGCCTTTTTGCAGAGTTTTGGCAGTAGTGAATTTTCCTATCCCCACCTCCCTTTTCCCAACTACGTCACATGTGGCGCAGTCTCCGGGTAATCTCAGACCAGTTTTCCCAGGGGTGCAACAGCATAAACACTCTGTTTATTACCTATATGGCGATATTTATTTAGAAAGGCAGTGGAAGACTATAGCAGATCTTGGCGCAACTCAATAATTTAACTAAAATTCAACCAATTTCTTATTCCCCATCAAATTTCTCAAAGCGCAAATCAAAATCAAAATCAGTTTTCAACTTTTGTTCACTCTTTGTGTGTGGTTCTTTAAAGACTAATTTTATAGGTAAATCATCACATTTTTGATGAAATTCCAAGAATTTTCATACTTTTCTTGTGATATTATTTGTAAATATTTGCCTTTTTGACCTAATTTTAGCATCATTTGCATCAAAGAGTGAACAAAGTATGTTTTTAAAAAAAGTGCGCTTAATTGAGAACGCAGATTTGGGTCAAATTATCTTGATTTTGGGGGTGAAATTGAAGAGATGAATCATGTTTGAGGAAGATATTGAGGAAATGCTTGAAAGTGAGAAATTTGCGTGAATTTTCGTTACATTATTGAGTTGCGCCAATATCTGCAATAGTCTTCTACCGAAGGCTGTTTAAGGATAAAATACGGCTGGAAGAAAAAAAGTAACTAGGGCATCAAGAGTGCTCACTTTACCGTGAACATCCTATAACGACGACACACGCACATCCTTCGTTTGCAAGGATTGGTAATCCGGTACGTTGTCGTCCTAAAGAACTTGAGCGAGCTCACTTATGACGGTGACATTTTGTAGCCTACGTCGTTGATCAGTCAGTGCCTTAAGTGGCATTTACAGTTTAACAATATCACATGCCCCGTGGTTACTTCCTGCCATAAGGAAGTGCATTGCGACAGCGATGGAACATGGCATACACAAGCTTCGCGTGTCCTCTGTTACCTTACTTTCCAACGACCACATCTATGTTTCAATAACCATATTTCTGAATGGGCAGCAAAATGTCAACGGCCATGAAGAAGATTATGCTCATGCACTTAAATCTGAAAAAATTTCGTTGCATGATTTTCCGTCTTATTGGTCAAGAGAACGGAAGTTTAGGGCATATTTGTAATCTGATTGGTGTTTTTAAATTTCATTCTGTTGTACCCCCTAAGGGAAATTGGTGTCCGCTGCGTCGGTCACCATAAATGGTAATGTTTTCTGCCACTGCTGTGAATCGCTTGAACCCTCCCAGGAATAAATGAAAACCCCACGATTTCTTAGAAAACCGGCTTTTTGAGGGGAAAATTAATTTGATTGGTAGCACAAGAGGGCGGGGCGGTGTATTTAACGCCGGTACGCGCTGTTCTCGGGGTCAATTCAGCGACCTCGAGGGGGCAAGCTTCTACCATGAGATAAGTAGCACTTTATTTGAACCATCAATGTAGGTTCCTAAAACGAACAGGTCACTTACGTCCGGCCATGATGGCCGGAAAATAATTTAAAGTATTTAAATTTTGCGAAATGTTGGCCTTTTAGCCAAAAATCCAACACTGTAACCTTTTGTAACAAAGTTTTAGTGGCTATGTCGTCACCAAGACGTAAAGTGGTGGTAACCACTAGATACCATGGGTAAACTTTTACAACTACTTGTAAACATTTTCAAACACTTGTAAACTATTGCAAACCTTGGTAAACATTTGTAAACTTTTGTAAACACTTGCCAATAATCGTTGATTATGGTCTCAGCCTTTGGCATTAAGTAGGAGCCATGCTAAACTCCTTGTTTTAAAGACATCTTTAAGAGAAACTTTACGAAGTTTAGGGTTTGTTCAAAAATCAAATTTACTCGCTGGAGTTAAGGCTGGCATTGCTTAGCAGTTGCTCCTATCCGCTTAGGATTGCGAGTAAATTAGAACATAACTATTGTTTGATGACCTGTAATGTGTTACCAAAAGGGATTATTCCTGGTGTAGGAATCAAAAATGATTAAATAATGTCAATGGTAAATGTAGGCGCGACAGAAATATAGCAGCCATTTGTAGCTATGGTAATTTGGTGTCACCTGCTCAATATATTTTGTGATAGCCTTTTTCAGTTTGTATTTACTTATTAACATGGCCAGTAAGGAGCATAAATACAACCTATATGAAAAATGCATAAGTATTATCTAATTACCAACGAAAGTATTGGTACCTGAATTTGGCTGCATTTTATTCTATAATTTTGGCAACCTGGTTTTTATGTAAATGTTTTCAAGTATAAAAGTGTCATATATGGGAAAAGAAAAAATAATGTTACCCTTCAATATGAAATGTAAGAAATCTAACCAAAGAAGTTTTCCATGACCAATGTTTGTGAAATATGAATGAAAAGAAAAATTGAGAGACGTACTTAAAATAAAAAAAATAAAATGACCACACTTCTTTGTTTGTATTACAAATCGTTTCAAACATTAAACTACCCTTACACTGTACAGGAAAATGTTTTTTTTTGCATGGCTTTTGCCATTATTAGTGTTCTGATTAGTTTTGCTAGGTCTTATGCAAATCCTGCCTTGCCACGCCCTTGGTTTAGGATGCAGCAGGTCAGAAAATCTTTCGAATTGTAGCTCAAAATAGAGAAAATTTAAGGCCAAAATCAAACAAATTTCAACACGTCTCAGGCTCCTTGAGCAGAGTTTTTTTTTAAGCCAAATCTGCAAATTAAATCATCCTAACTTGATAAAATTTCAGCACGAATTTTTTTCTTCTTAATAATTTTTTCTCTTTATGAATCAAAATGGAATCTCTCCTCAGAAAGTTGAGCAATTCCTTTGAATTCACTAAACTACAAGGCCTAGAAAAAAATTAATGGTTTACTGCCACAGATTTTGAAATTTGTGAATACAGTTTTGGTAAAAAGATTAATTGTATTCTAGATGGTAAGGTTAAAATTTCGTTAGCAGATCGTTATGTGAAAATAGTAGATCAAAATACTTTCAAACTAATAAATGAAAAAGAAGTTTTTATAGCATATAGAGGCTTAAAAGAAATGAAAAATGGCAAATCTATCCATTATATGGAATCCTCGTAAGAATTCCCATCAAATTTTGTGATTTTTTTTTTTTACTAGTTTGATTTGGTTTACAGATTTAACATATTTAGCATATTTGACAGGAAAAAGGACCCTGCTCAGCAGGCTGGTTTTTTTTTTAAAAGGTTGCTTTATTTAGATTGCAGATTTGGTTTAAATTAGCTGGATTTTGACCTTAATTTGCTTGGTTTTGGGAATGAAATTGAAGAGATAAATGATGTCTACAGAAGATTTAGAAAAAATTGCTTGAAAATGAGAAATTTCCTCAATTTTTTATTCCAGTTATTGCGCTGCGCTTGGTTCGGCAATAGACCTCTACTAATATGACCAAAGTAAAACATAGAGGCATAGACAATTTTTTTCTGACATAAAGTCGTATTAGCAGAACATTTATTTACTGAGATACGCGTATTCGAATGAACAACTATTTCACAAAAAACGTGGGGGTCCATCTCACTCTTAACTGCTCACGAAATTGGAATATTTAATATACACATATATCAAATTCTGGACAACGCACGCAAATAAATATTCAAAGTATTACAGCCTTACGTTATAGTTTCCCGTTGAACTTGTTTTATTGGGGTGTTTATACCATTATGAGGCATTAATAAACGCACTAACAAACACTATTCCTCTCTTAATTGTCACAGAAATATAAACTAACTCTCGAGCTGTATTTATGAATGAAAGTAATCAAGTGAGTGGTCAAACAAAATAATATATACAGTTGGTTCAAAAAAATTTTGTTTAGATTCTAATTTATTTCGGCCCAAAAAAAGAGGTTTGGTTTATTAAAGTATGCATTTTGTGAGGTGAACAAAATTAATTTGGTTTGCTTTTCAAGTTTTGTTTACTCAAAAAAATATGTTTGGCGATATAGAAGCAAATATTTAGTTGCGCGGAACAAACTTTTCTCTCACTGTGCAGTACCAGACGACGAAAACTGTTTATTAAATATTTTCCAAGTTTTCGTTTGTAGAAGAACAAATTTTTTTGCTCTAACTTCAATTCGCCCTGCTGTGATTAGATGGCCATACTGAAAGCCGCTGGGTTTTCCCCTCCAATTCCTGTTTATTGACTTACTCAGACGTAAGATTTCCATGTACTTGGTACTCAAAAGGAGGACATGTTCAAGTAACTGGCTTTGAAAAAGAGGACACTTGATAGAAAATTACACGGACAAACCGTGCACACAATTTTACAATGGACATATACAAAATCAGTGCATCATTTTGCAGGTCACTTGTATATTACAATGTCACAAAATTGTATCTAAAAATCGGTTCCATATAGCTTTTTAAGAAATACGAAATATTTTAATTTTGCAATTAGCTAAATCGATAATCATATTCACTCTGAATATGAAAGTCGATTTCATTTAGTTCGTATGTACTACAGCATGTTTTGCGAACAAATAATAATTATTTACACTAAACACAGTTGCACATAAGCACTGGACACGCATTTTTTTTTAAATTAGCAGTTAATCACTGTCGCACAGCTCAGGTTCAGATATATTTATATTTTATCTCAATAACAATTTTATTTTTTCTTGTAGGTTTATATTTCCTAGCAATTAATTATGAAGTTTGGAATGAATTAGGTACTCCTCAACTTATACATGTAAAAAAAAAGCCAGGTAAAACTATAGGAGTGTTGATAAAGACAACATATAAATGCAGTAATATACAAAAAGTTAGAACTTCTGCAGGAAGTTCATTGGCACCGTTACTATATGTTTAACGACATAAAAACCCACAAAGAATCAAAGTTTCGCTGTCTTTCACTTTTATTAGAAAAGAGGACATTTCGAATTTTTTTGTAAAACCCGGCCGGACATTTTACAAGGCCTCGAAAAGAGGACATGTCCGGGTAAAAGAGGACGTCTGGTAACCCTACTCAGATGTGATTCCAATTATGAGGGAGACTACAGCGGTAGTCAATACAAGCACAGGCACGTGTACAGTTGTGATTGGTTTGGAGAACACTGCAGTTTCGTGCGCGAAGGTAGAAATTGCAACAGCGAAGTATGCATGAGCGCGCGTGACGGAACGATCCTACCAATAAGCGCGAGTCACGATCAGCTCAAGCAAACATCACGGAGACGTCGCCAGAGGGCAGAGGTCGAAGGTGGGATGTTAGGCTCATCCTTGCAAAATTCAACAGATATTGAGCCCCCGCCATTTTGGAATTGCGTATTTTTTTCGCCGAAACCTGGCGTTATCGTAGATGCGGTGTTAATTTTAATTGACACGTGAAACGGTATTTCTTAACTCATTTGACGAATTCCGTATTTGATGATTGCTGTTGTTCTTTTCACACGTTTTATAGTCGTCCACAGAAAATAACTACAAACTTCTCAGCACTTACGAGTCAGAAATCTACGCGGAGAGTATACAACAGTTTTAAATCTCTGGTAAACTTATCATTTTTGCTCTTTCGTGCTAACAATCTCGACATGCCTTCTAAAGTAGACGTAGTGGCAAAAAAAAAAAAAACGAGAAATCCAAAATATGAGAGACTACTCCTAAGGTAGTTTGTTTCCTTTTAATTTATACAGTTTAAGGTGCAGAGGTCTCTGCCTTCTTGAATTTACATACATCTCTGTTGAAAACCGAGCCTGTTGAGGCAAAGCGGACACCTTAACAGTTATTTAAAAACCTGTCTTGTTTTTCTGCCACAATTCTCGTCACATCTGTAACAGTGATCGAAGGTTCCCTCATTACAGAACACTCTACTCATTGTCTTACATGACAAAATTAACAAGTGAAAACGCACAAAAACAAAAAATCCTGTGAAGTAGTCCTGTATATATAACAAGCTTTGATATTTTACTATCAAGTTGTAAAATTTGGTTATGGAGAGACGTAAATAAATCCGAGGTAGACTTACATAGAGAGAATCTGCCCACCTTAGGAGCCCTGCCTACCAGCTGGCAGCTGCGAAATTTAAATAGGAAATACCATGTTAAGGAAATTAAAGATAGCAGTAGTAGGGTAAAGAGGGTTCATGA
The DNA here is from genome assembly GCA_029891345.1 of Dryococelus australis. NCBI lineage: Eukaryota > Metazoa > Arthropoda > Insecta > Phasmatodea > Phasmatidae > Dryococelus > Dryococelus australis. The sequence continues at coordinate 135,335,168 of CM056996.1, forward strand.
CAAGGATACATGATAGGGAGCCGGGTGGCCTGGGGAGTCACCGTCCACCATTTTAGAATTTTCCTGTTAAACACTAAAAATGTCTCTTTTCCCCCTCAAAATCGCACGTTTTAACCCAAAAAAAAAACTCAAAATTCCTTTTATTCTCTCTGAGAATTTCCCTTTTTTTGCAAAAAAAAACTTACCTTTTTTCCCGGCTGTCATGGCTCCCAGATCCCTATCATGACTTCTGCGCCAAAAAAAAAAAAAGGTGGGAGGATTTCGAAGGAAAATTGTCCCGAGTCCACACCGATCCGCTTGCCCTGGCCCCAAGGCCAACTCTGTCACTCATACACCTCACCTTCTCCACCTGAAAATGGCCTTTTCTGGGGAGTCCTTTTTTGCAGCTGAGAAAAAAAGGAAATTTTTAAGGAAAAACGGGACATTTTAGTGATAAACGGGAAAATTCCAAAATGGCGATCGATTACTCCTCTGGCCCCCTGGCTCCACCCAGCTGCGTATCATGTATTCTTGGCATGAACCTACTTAACCCTACTACTGACAGCCGTTGCAAACAAAACGTATTCTTCACAAATTTTTAAGGAGATGTTTTACAAAAAAAGTACGTACTGCTTATTTATAATGAAAATATATACTCATAGGGATCTTCTTCTAAAAAAAAAAATCGCGAAGAATACCTTTAATTTGAAACGCCTACATTAAAAATAATGCACTGCGGTGACATCTCAACATGGGATTTCCTATTTAAATTTTGCAGTTACCAGACGGTAGGCAGTGCCCTTAAGATGCTAGTGCTTAAACATTTCAAGGTAATTAATTAATTTATTGGTATAATTTCACAAACACATTTGATGATAAGCTAGACTCGGACCCATGCGCGCAGTTGAACTACTTTTACAGTAGGGTCATAGTTATTTTAGACCGCCCCCCGGGGTGGGGGGGGGAGGGTTTCAAGTCATCTTCCTGGAAGAAAAAAGGACCTAATCCTGCAATACCTACTAAAGGGTAAAACTGTCTACTTTCTCACTGGGCAGCAGCTATATGGAAAATACTGATGTTCACGTTCGTTGAGTGCAACCTGTATGTTACATTACATGAAAATTTTCCATTTTTTCCTGTAGTTACTTTTCGCTTCTTTTTGTGGCGTTAGAATAAAAAAAGCCAGAGAGGCATTAGCAAATCCGAAATGTACACATCGCACCTTGGATGCAAGACAATCGTGCTCAGAAAATTGAGTTTTTGCAAGTTTTGTGTTGAAAGGTTTTATAATATGCCGCGCAACGTTCAATTTACTTTTACTAGATGTACGACAGAGAAATGAGCGACGCACTTTGGAAAACATAATAACCAAACATTACATTTCATATGTACAAAGAAAAATGTTTTAAAAGGACTGAATGGCGCGCTGCTACATATTATCACAGTTCAAATACTGTAAAATCCATCGCTGACTCACTATTTTAAAAAGTTTTAAAAAGCAAACAATTCCTCAACTCTCATTTATCATAAATCAGACGCTTTTAGTTTTGAATTTAGGGTGCGACATGTCTGCCGAAATAGTTCTGTTATAAAACGCTGTCCCGTCTCCTATCAAGAACTTAAAATCTCATTTTGAAGAATGTTTATCAGTGATAAAGTCCGTGTTTTATCGCGGCAAGCTAAATTTTATAAATGCAGTTTCCACATTTTGCCGTTACTACTGGACGATATATTCTGACGCGAATTCATCACAGAATAACCAAAGTTTCAGAAGAAAACTGCGGCGTGCAGCGATTCCGAACTGCAGTCTCGCTCTTAATCGGAATGGCGTGACTTGCCGGCAAATAACGACGTGGCTTCATACGCCAGTCACTGCCTTAGACACGAACTAAGCAGACGTTAGCTCAAGAAATGAGGAGCGTTCCAGAGATTGAAGAAAGCACTCAGATATAAGGCACGTTTCCAATCAACGACTCAATATACATTCACAGCGAAGGTACGGCTTCGTCATTTCGCTTCTGTATATTTATCCGATGTATGTTCTTTGTAATTAACGGTTTTAAGCATAAGAAATCGTAACTATCAATGACCCAGTAAATTGGTTAATGCAAGCTGATAAGGAAAGAACAAATGAACCATTTATACAGTATATATTGGAACCTTATAAGCAGAGTATAATATACTGTCTAACTACGTGGAGATTACTGTTGTTGTTTTAAATCATGTCAAGTAGCAAATTACATACGTGCTTAAGAGGTATTTTTTAAATACAATAGTATTGCCTTATCGTAACTGCCGCTGAATATGCATTAAGCAAATCGCAATCGTAAACTTATTTTGTTTCAACGGCTAAGTGTAATAAATTGTGTATTATAAACCCAACGGAAAACACGAGAAGGGACGTTAACAACTGGAGAAATAAACTGGTGATAAATGGTGGCGATGTCGCCTGCCTAATGAGGTACCTAAGGTCGATAGTTTGACTCTTGCCCTGGCAGTCGATATTCTACTTTGATTGGATACGTCTTAATATCTTAGCAGAGACTTCTGCATTAAGTATAAAGCTTACAAGTGAACATAGTTTTCAAAGGAGGATTCTTGGTTATAGTCTATTCGTGGTTTCTTCACACTTTTCGAATCAAACATTTGAAAAATGACCACATGGTTGATATGTTTGGTGGTTTCCTATGCAAGATGTGTATTACAAGCGTTTTACACTTGCGTTATCATGTAAGTAGCCTATCGTATTTTTGGAAAAATTAAACTTTAACTTACATTTTGTTTATAAATTATAAGATTTATTTTATAATTGATATGTACAAAAACAGGAAGAAAATATATGTGTTGGTAATGCCTAGTAATAACTAGTGCTTACGTAAATTGATATTACACTGAGTGCGCACGAATGTGGTGCGCTGTCCCTTTGGTGTAATTTGCTAGACTCATTTAAGCATTGTTTGCACGAGGCGGAGGAATATCCTGGAAGTAGAACTTATTCACGTCTTCAGAAAAATGTGAAGTAACCATGAATGGCCAAGCCAAATAAAGTCCGAATCACATGCAATCTAGCCATACTCCTTGACAGTTAGCCGAAGAGTAGATAAATTCACAGAGACGAATTAACGTAATGGTGTCCTTGATGTTGAAGTACCCATTCTCTGATTGGCTGAGCGAGGCTCTGCGAAAGGGGCCTTGCGTCTGATTGGCTACTGCGAGCTTCGAAAGATCCCCTGTTGGCTGGGCTGCCGGCTGGTGAGTAGAATACCAGGCGCTGATTGGCGAATGGCGTCCCGACATTTTACCGGCCAGTGACGTTTTCTTGCTGGCGTATGGTGCTGGAGTTGGTAGTGTATCCTCTGTATTCGTAAGTAAAGGCTGCCCATGAAAAAGTGAGCAGTTTTTAAATCAACCTTACAAAAATGTTACTGCCCCTACTGGCACACATTTTAACGGGCGCAATGAGTGACATTTGTCCAGTAAAGTTGGTAACGATGGAGGGGAAAGTAGTTCCATATATTAACGTCTAACAAAAAGTGTTAGCTAACCATGTGTGATAACTTAAATTATTTCTCTCCGTTTCTGTATTTTTTAATTCATCGAAGTGTAAAAGTGAGCAGATTTGTACAGTATTTACTTTTCTAATGATTTCACAGTTTCACTTGACCGACGAATAACTAAAGTGACGAGGCCCATGGCAATGTTAATTTTACATAAGGCAGAATAACACACAACGCGTATACAAGTAGATCTTAAGCACGGTTTTCAAAAGTGCTCATTTTACCGTGAACAGCCTATACTATGTGATATATTAGCTTATGAATCACTCCTCATTGTGACAGCCATTGGCGCGAGTGTACAGAGGACTGTAGGTTAACTAAACCCAGTCTCTGGCCTTAGGTGCTATGCTTTGGGGAGGCAAAATATATAACTATGACTGGAATAAATGTTACAGCACAAACAAAAATGCTTCCGTACTCGAAGGAAGTTTGGGTATTATTCGGTTGGCAACTGCAAACACCATCTTCACTAAAACAAATAGTACAGATACAAAGATTATAATAATAAGTTTATATGTTTGCGTATGTATGTATTTGTGTTTATCTAGGTGTGTGTGTGTGTGTGTGTGTGTGTGCGCGCGCGCGTGTTAAAATATCATCCGACTGTAGAAGTTAGATTAATTCCGTCTTAAACCAATAGTTAGTGCCAGTGATTCTTCGCGTAAAAATAGGAGCACACATTATACTTTAATATTATACAAACAGCCAGCTGTTGTGCCTCAATTGGCTGCTGGTGTCGTTTCCGCATTTGAGCAAGCCACTCAGAATTCTGTAACTGCGATACTGAACCTTCATGATTCGTGCGCAAACAGTTAACACGGGCCAGAACATGGTTCAGCCAATCAAAAAACCTGTGCTATCCTACAGTGCTATGAATTGAATTTTGTCTTGAAATATTTTCGCGAATATCACTGCCCCTACCAATAGTAAATAAGAAATTGACAAAAATTGTATAATTATATTTACTAAAAATAAATATTAATTTCAATACTAATCACGGATATAAAATTGATAAATTTGCACTGACAGGTACCAAGTTATGTGCTTCCTCATTCCAAGGAGTTTTAAAACGGTACATTCTTAATTTTGATTTCATTACTCCACAAATATTCTGATATAAGACGTTACTTGCAGGACGTTACTTCAAGGCAGTTAACGTTGGCAATAAAAACCATTCAGCCAGGGGAAGCCGTTACCTTAAGAAAATATGGTTTAAGTACTGCAATAACTTTCTCGCTTGTAGCCGGTAATTATGGAACGGGTGTAAAGGATTAGCGTATCTCTCAACTCGTTCTGCCGATCGTTAAAACCGACGTGCTGCGTGTGTGTCTCAACCAGCGACTCCTATCGCGCGTGTCAGAGAGAGAGAGAGAGGAAAATGTGTCCCTGCCATAAACACATTCACAACGTGAACGCAGAGGAATGATTAGCAAAGTGTGTCAATAAAACGTTTGAGATTTAAGAGGCTTGTTAAGACGTATACCAATTAACTTATCTGGGGACCAGTAAAAATAAGACTTAGGATAATGTTAGTGTGGTTATGGAATGTACACTGTGTTTTAATCCTCATGGACTGTGAAGCAAACTGCAAGTCAAGACAAGCCATCAGACTCGTTATACCACGAGTTGCAGATTATGTAGTATAGAAATTATTTTTTTTGGGAAGTCCTTCACATAGGCTATGTTTGGTTCTGTTAAATTGCAAGAGATAGAAAAAAATTAATGTTTACGTTTTGTTGTAGTTTGACAAAAATATATATTTTGACATTATTTTATTCGTTCGTTTAAATGTCATACCATGTAAATTAACGACGGTTGGGGTGAACTCATTTACGATTAGCATGGCAAAGTATCTTGGGCGAACTTAAATAAAAGGAAAGGCTTTATTACAGAAAAATTTAAATAGGTATAAGACAAAAATCGTAAACAATATCAGAATAGAGTTATTATTAGTAGGACAAGCCTTCATATTACATTATTTTCACGTCAAAATGTTTTACAAATGATGCACGCTTCCTAATGCATTTTTAGTTAGATACGTCTCATCTTGATTCGTTACAAAATACTGGGTCTAATAGGCGGTTATGACGGTCGGCATATCAATTTTCTGGTTACCTATGGATAGAGCCCCGAGAATTTCGCGGATTGAGTTGACAGAAAGCTAGGCTGGACAGCGCTCCATACACTTGAGACAGTATCGTTTGCTTATTGGTTACTGTGATCAAGTGAGGCCTCTGTACAAGCTGTGAAACACTCATTCACACAGCTGCTTCTTACTTATTACTGGGTACCAGTTAAACGGGGCGTGTATAAACAACTGTCGTCCAATCACAACAGCAGCATAAAAGAACAAGCGTTTGGAGTCTACCTCCCTCCGAATGAATCCGAGAAATAACTCGTGGCTCTAACTATGGAGCATAATTGTAAGATTGTCATCATGGAGAAGGTGGGTACACAAAGACCAAGTGGCGCTGCGATTCCTCTGATGTATGCTTACGCGAAATAATACAGTGTTTTGAGATATGTTGACACAAAATACTTTCTCAGTTTTATACTGTCTCGAAAATGTGTTTCCCGCAGTACATATAATAAGAAATACTCATTACCTTGACGCACTGAGTCTCCTCCCTATCTGCGGCATTTTATCTGTGTATAAGGTAACACTATAAGAGTATAGGCTGTTCACGGTAAAGTGAGCACTTTTTAAGGCCCTTATAAATTTTTCTTTTCATCCAATTTCCATCTTCCTGCTGCCCTTTAATATAAAAATTGCAATGTGACCAATAAACACAGTGTATACATTTCACCACCCTCAAAATTTAATGCCTGAGGTTGCAATAAGATATATTTATTAGTGGTTAATGCCTGTTGTAAGGGCCTTAAAAGTGCTCACTTTACCGTAAACAGCCTATATAAACATAAACCAGTATTAAGCATTTAGGAATAGTCGCCTGTGTGTTGCCTTTAATACAAGTATCTTCACTCAGTATGAAGACGATTTGCTTATGAGGAAGCCTGTCCTTTACTCTTTTGAGTGCAGATCATTTGTTACGTTCGTATTTTCATTTTAATTTTGAAGTTCTAACCAATTATTGTATAAGAATTACAGGTCGAATTTTAAAGTCGCAAACTAAGAACTGCACTGTCGTTTGTTGGAATTGGTATGTAAACATCACGTGCGATAAAAGTTCTGTAGTAAAAAAATATGCTCGTGTTCAAAATTCCTTCTGTAGAAGACACTAGATACGAATAATTTCATATGTTTGTCACCAAAGGCTGTACGTAAAATACGGAAAATATGCGAATCCACGTTAGGCTACTCGCTTGACTTCAGACACAAGTATGTTTGTTTTAATAGACGGTTGGGTTCTAGTTGCTCTTACACTCCCTGAGAAATTTATAATTGAACGTACACCCGCGACATAAGATGTGACGAGTCGTATGAAACCAAGTAAACTGTAAAAATCGTTTCCTATAATAAGACGGGTGTAGCGGGCAGCGCCACATCACTGCACGTTCATGAATAATTATCAACTTGCAACTAATAAAAACACTCTTAAAATTAATGGGGTTGACCACGTCGCACACGCCCTCGAACAAGTAAAAATAATTATGAACTATCAAGCGGACATTGTCGCCGATTCACACATTCGAAAAATACTCACTGTGTTTGCTTGCCTGAGAATTTGTGCGGCGTACTTTCACGCGTTGATTTTGAGGTTAGAAACATCCGATGTGACTTGAAACACTAATATAACTCACCTGTAATGTTCTCGACGGTTTCACGTCACTTTAAAAAGACTTTGAAAAACCTGGGGTGCCGATAAAGTAACTGTTAATGTCCATGCATATTTTCCCGAGTGGCAGCAACCAGACCTGGCAGAGAAGAGTATAACGGACTGATCTTTCAACGATTCGTCACTGGATCGCAGCACCGTCGACGGGCAGCGCGAAGAACAGCGTGGCATGGTGCGTGCGCCGCCCCAAACAGTGACGTTTGGTTAGGTCCTTTCCGGCAACTTGGTCACGAGGTCGGAAGTTGAGGGAATGCTGTAATATTATTTATGTTTAAATTTTCAATTCATGAGATCCCCTAAGGGAAATTGGTGTCCGCTGCGTCGGTCACCATATTTGGTAACGTCAACCAATTGGTTGTGATTAGCTTGATCCCTCCCAGGAGTAATTGAAAGCTCCAACGATTTCTTGGGAATTCGGGTTTTTGAGGGGAATTTAATTTGATTGGTAGCACAGGAGGGCGGACAAAATGCTTTTGCACGCTGCCATCGGTGTCAGTTCAGCGGCCTCGAGGGGGCAAGCTTCTACCAGAGATAAGTAGCATTCTTATTTGATACACACATGTAAGCTTCTCAAGCGACCAGGTCCCTTACGTCACTTTGACGTAAGGCGAGGGCCATGATGGCCGGAAATTTTAAAGTATTTTTTAAGTTTTGCGAAATGTTGGCCTTTTAGCCAAAAATCCGAAAATGTTACCTTCTGTAACCAGGGGTTTTGTAAACCTATAAGGAGAATAGTGACCATGTCGTAACCAAGAAGTTCGGTGGTTGTAACCATTCGTAACCACTTGTAACCGAGACCATTTGTAACCAAAGGCAATAATTATGACTTAGCATTTTCAACAAAGTAGGCGAGATGCGAGACTCTGTGTATTTATGATTGGCGAATATTGTTAAAAGAAAACTTTACGAAGTTTAGGTTTTCGCAAAAATCACATTTACTCGCAGGAGTTAAGGTTGGCATTGCTTAGCAGTTGCTCCCATCCACTTGGGATCGCGAGTAGATATGCAGTAAACAGTGAGGTTACCATGCTCACTTAGTGATGACCAGGAATATGTTACCGAAATGGTTAGTTCCTGGTGTAGGAACTAAAAAAATTATTTAATAATATCAAGAATAAATGTAGGTGAGACAGAAATAAAGCCGCCATTTGGTAATGATGGTAATTTGGGTTCACTTGCCCAATGTATTTTGTGATGAACTTTTATTTTTACTCATTAAATAGGCCAGAAAAGGGCATGAACATAACCTGTATGAAAAATTCGCAATTATTAGCTGAATAACAGCGAATGTATTTGGTACCTGAAGTATCGGGTTGCATTTTACTCTATATTTTGGCAACCTGTCTTTTTATGTAAATGATTTAATAACTTTGTTATATGGGAGAGGAAAATAATGTTCACGTTTCAAAATGTAATGTAAGAATAATAGCAAATGGAAGTTTTTCCCACCTGTAAGAAGTATAAAAGATTTGAACCAAAAAATACAATCAAAATAAAGAATACTATCACATTCTTTGTTTCTGTTATAAATCGTTTATAACTATCAACATACCCTTACACTGTACATAAAAATGTTTTTTTTTGCATGGCTTTTGCCATTTGTTGTGTTCTGATGGTTTTGCTGGGTCTTACGCAAATCCTGCCTTGCCACGCCTTTGGTTTAGGACGCAGCAAGGTCAGAAGCGGCAGGAAACTTCTGTGAATTCAGGACAAAGTCTACTTCTAACACGTGTTTCACTCATTTTTACAAATTTATTGTTTTGCGGTTTATAAGATGCTTCTCCGAAGTTACAGAAACATAAAAATATCGCAACAAAACTGATTCTTCATCATCGAGAAAGCATTAAATGAGAAATCATAGCAAATCAGCTTGGCAGGGAACTTTGAATTCTTGCCAGCAATGGACTCGCAGTTTTTTTTTTTTTTTACAGCTTCGGGAAATATCCACTAGCTGAGAGGAATTTTTTGATTATTGTAGACGAATTTTACTGCTGGAAACTCTAGTAAATACACAGCTACGATAAATTATTTAGGGCCGGTCTTATCATCTCTTGGTAAGGGTCTTGGGTAATTTATCTTCTAGGCAAATTACAAAATTCGTCTTACTATCTGTAGGTACCGCTACCAAGAGGGTAAACTGTCATCTACTTTATCTGCAGGTTGAAACTCTTGATAAGGGTCTGCACTTGAGATAAATATGGCAATCCCGCCAATCATTGTATACATTTGAAATGGAGGTTGTGAACGAGATTGTTGAGGTTATTGGAGAAGATAATGATAAAGAAATTGTTGGAGTTATCGATGCTAGTGACGAAAAAACGTAATTTTAGAGGCAAAATTTGCAAGGAATTCGATAGAAAATCACGTGTTGAAAAGGATGCAAATTTTACAAACAAGTTTGCGTGTTTTGTAAATAATGCATTAAACGGTTACTATAAAAATGGAAATGCACTTGGCCTTGAAAATCCTCACTTTCAACACTTATGTGTTGTGTAATTAATAATTCTTTATTTGTTTGTATCGTAAATTCAACGAGTGTAAGGTTAATTTCGGTGAAAGTGTGTGTATTGCTGCATCTGTGCGAATACGAACAGCGACGTATGTATTGTGTTATGTTTTTCATTGAAGTTAAATTTTTCTAAATTACAATAATGTGAATTTTATTTCATTATGCGCAAAATTGGTAATTCTTAAGAATAGGGGCCTTTCTGAAATAAAAAAAAAATGATCGGAAAGTTATATAATACTGATGGTTTTAAATTTGCAGTCGTTCAAAGTGGTTTCTTACTGTCTTTTACGCCTTAAAAAAATTATTACAGCAATTAGTTAAAAGCGTTCAGGAATATAAAATGATTTTCTATGTTTGTGGCAATTTACATTATTTTCCTTTTTGATATGAAATAATAGATTAGAAAAGAATAAATATAAAAAAAATAATTTTGAAATATTAATTAAACGAGCTATGAGAGTTTCAAATCATATATATATGATTTGAAACTCTCATATATATATATATATATATATATATATATATATATATATATATATATATATATATATATATATATATATATATATATATATATATATATATATATATCGTGATTTCATGCTTATTACAAAATTGATCTAAATTAATACATAGGATACAACAAAGTAATTATTCGTGTTATTCAAATGCCTTAACATGTATTTCTTGTAAAATTATAAATAGGTTCTCCCGTATTTCAATTTTAACTTATGAGATAAAATTTTAATAGACAAAATAGTTATAACTTAAAATCCCACGGCAGATGAACCAAGTCTCGGATCTCAAATAAAATTCAAAATGTCACTCTTGTGACATCAAGTAACACTTTACCTGAAACCAAACTTTGTGTTAAAATAACATATTCTATTTTATACAAGTCTAGATTTTTTAATATAATATTCACATACGTGCATTAAAAACTGTGATTTATGTTATGTTTTAAATTATTTAATTTTAATGAGGTTAGTAAGATATTATGTGTCCCAAAATCTTTGAAAACAAATAAGTTTTATATCGTCATATTTGTAACATGTTCATTGCATCACTTAATCTAGTCATTAGGTAAATAAAAATGTTAACTTATACATTTGGCGGAGGGATACATAAGCTGTCAAAACAAATATTCTACAACAACTCTTTTAAAAGTGTTCAGCACTAAACAGTCATGGTATACACAGAAGAACTGTTACAGATCTCATTTTCCGTAAACCGCGTGCATCAAATTATATAAATTACAGAAAGAAATAATAACTGGAGTCAAGAGTAGCCTTTGTTTCCGAGGCCGGAAATGTACGGTTATAAAAGTGAGTTTAACGAGTGAAGTAATAAATGTATATTCTGATTGGCTTCGCACAGGTTCTTGTACAAGAAAGTTGAAAGTTCGCTAACTTGCTATGCAGCTGTGCATTGGTAGTAGTTACGGGTATTGTTATGCGTGGTCGTAGCAAATACCGTTGCACAGAAAGTACTTAACTCTTACTGTTATCAGTATGGTTATTGTTATTTAAACTGTAGCACGACCTCAACAGAACAGTTGACCTGTAATAGCGGCTGGTGCTTGGTTACACAGCGTGTCGGTATTTGCTCTTAAGACTCCACCATACCAAGCCTCCAACCACGGAGCTCAGATGAGGAATCCATGTTAAAGAAATTCCTTTTCCATGCCTCAACTTTAAAAACTTTTGCAAACAGAGAAAAAGATTCAAAAAACCTTCGAGCATGTATGCTTATAGAGTACTCATCGGCTATTAGTGCCGTGTTTTCTTTGGATACCGACATCTGAAACAGAGTGGCATCATGGCGCAGTCAAGCCATTTGATACAATGTATAAAGCATTTCGAAGTCAAGTGTAGTGCCTAAATAGTTTGCCATGAATATTAAAAAATATATGCGGCTCATTTGCACAATACGTAGTATGTACGTACAAGGGAATTATTTGCGAAATGTATTTGCAAAAGTCGCATCTTTATAAACTAGCTAATGTCCGTTCGTTGCTGATAGTGCATCAGTAGTCAATTTTGTTTTCAATGAATTGGTATAGGTTTTCAGATGCCAGTTTCTGAATTTTATGTATTCGTGTTAACTTCTCGTTTTCATTTTGATTTGTTGCTTTTTGTCAAAACTAATGCGAATAGCTTTATTTTTAATAGTGCACAAATCAATAAAGGGGCTGCTTTAAATAAATTTCGATTTAGGTGGACTTGAAACACTGTCGTCATGTTATAGTTCAAAAGAACGCCATTTTCTACACGTTAACACCACTATCCATAAAAATGGCTTTGAATTGTTCTAACATTTACATACATACATATGCAACACATGAATTTACCGTTTTTCACTGCGGAAAAACACTGTCACGCGAGTACAACTAGCATTCACTAACCTTACCATGCCCCTCGTTAGTGTTTCTGATTCGAGCTTCAAAACAAGTGACAGTGTCAGCTACACATACTGTGTGTGTGTGTGTGTGTGTATATATATATATATATATATATATATATATATATATATATATACATATATACACACACACACATGGTCGAAGCAACACACACAGACTATATTGCTACGTTAAGAAATTTGCAAAAAAAAAAAATATATATATTATTCGTTCATTTGTTTTTCTAAAATGGAAATTTTTATGATACAATTTATAAAAATTAATAATAAACATAAATATTGCTAATATTTCTTAACGTGCCGGTATTCCTCAAGAAATGTTACGTAGGATAGCTACTTTTTGTTTGAAACAGTTGTCTTTAAAATTGATGCAGTGTCGTTTGTGTCATGGTGAACAACCATGGCGTAAGCGTAGAGAGTGGGAAATTTTCACGAATAAGTTTGAGGACAAGGCAGACTTCAGACTCGTTACAATTTAAAATCGCCTTTATAAGAAACACACTGAACACAGTCAAGTCGCCGTTTCTTCGCACTTTTTTTAATCAGACCTTTGAAAAAAACGTCTCCAAGTATGACGTGTGTGGTTGTTTCCTAAATAGGTCATGTATCACAAGCGTTTTACAGTTGTGTTAACATAAAAGTACTTTATTTTTGGTAAAAATGGAATTTTAATTATATTATGCCTATAAATTGTAACATTAATATGAATTGAGACAGAGAAAAAACTGGCGTGTAAGTAATGTCTAGTAAGAAATAGGCCTACACACAAAATATTACTACACGATTGCGCATGAATGCTGTGCGTCGTCCCTTTCGTGTAATTTTCTAGCCTAAGATATCAAGCTTTGTTTGCATGAGGCGGATGAATATCCTGAAAGTAGAACGTTAGCAGGGTTTCAGAAAAGTCACAAGTAACTTTGAACGGACTATACTTACAAATGCAGTGGTTAAGCAACCGCTTAAATCGTGAACTCCAGACGCAAACGCCTGCAAAATGACTTTAGTAGTCAGCAAAATTTTGGAATTCCTTCTCCAGCGAGTGGCCTGTGACGTGTTTGTCTACCGGCAACCCCGCCGACAGAGGACATTTCGCAGCACGTTGTTATGTTTTTAATATTTTTTTTCTCTAGTGTCTATACTAGGGACTATGGAAGGTGTATAATATTATGAGGGAAGAACTGAGGTTTAACTATGAAGACAGAATATATATATATATATATATATATATATATATATATATATATATATATATATACATACACACACACACACGTAAAGCTGCATGTTGATGGCTTCATCTCGGCGTGGGTCCACAGGCAGACTGACAAACAGACCACGTAAAAAGTGCTATAGGCCATTCACGGTAAAGTGAGCACTTTTTAAGGCCCTCGCAACGGGAATAATAACAAATAAATATGTTTTATTGTAGCCTCAGATGTTAACTTTTGAAAGTGGTGAAATGCATTTATTAGCTACGTGAAAATTTTTATACCAACAAGGTTCGGGAAAACAAAAATTGCCTGAAAAGCAAATTTGAGATGGGCCTTGAATAGTGCTCACTTTACCGTGAACAGCCTATACCAAGTATTATATAGTTTCTGGTGGCAAAATTGTCCCAAACACCTTGCCGCCGGAAGGAGAGATTAACTGGCTCTTCGCTGATATGTTTAACAAACTATTATTGTTGTAATGTGGTTTGGATTCTTCGCCTGGCCTGTATACCAACGTGTGGCTGCTATTCGCTAGGCTTGTCAGCCTTTACTAAATAATAACAACGTGCACTCTAAGCTAGAAACAGTTAAAACTACTCCAAATCAGTCAAGTTGACTGCAGATCTGTTTAAACTGCTCCACTTGAATCAGTAAAACTATGCTGATCATTTCAGTTGTTAGGTATTCACTGATGAAGCTTGATTTCTACAGATTCCTAGAGAACTGCGCTCACCTGGGAGTAGAACCTCTGTGACATTCCACTTATTCGCCAGTAGATAAAGTCTGTTCACTGGATATGGAGCACTTTTGAAATAAACCGTTGGAAAATGTTACTGCCCCATCCTGCATACGGTTTGACGACCACTCTGACCGGCGTGCACCAAGTTAAGTTGGTAACGACGGAGAGAAAGTAGTTCAATTGTATTAACGTTGAATTAAAAGTGTAATGTAAACATCTGTGAATATTCAAATAACTTATTATTTCGCTCTTTAAGTTTTTTAATCGCATATAAAGTAAAAAAAAAAAAAGAGCGAATTTGTAAAATATGTATTTTTCCAATAATTTATCAATTTCGCTTGGCCGATATACGAATAAAAATATGAGGCTCTTACTTAAGTTAATTGTACATGTGGTGGAAGATTACACAACGTGTACACAAGTAGATTTTAAGCAGGGTTTTTGATGGTGCTCATTTTACCGTGAACAGCCTATACCTGTTTCTCGTCGTGATGTATCTTGCACGTAGTAGACTGCTGCGAATGAGGAACGCGAGCCGATCTGCTTTGTGGAGGCCATGGTGGTGTAGTGGTTAGACTATAGACTACTCGCCTCCCATCTCGACGAACCGGGCTCGATACCCGGCGGGGTCTTCTCCCGGATTCTCGCACGTGGGAACCGCGCCCGGACGATGCCGCTGGTCGGCGGGTTTTCTTCCGGATCTCCCGTTTCCCCTCGCCCTTGCATTCCGGCACTGCTCCTCACCCTTCTCGGCTCTCAAGACATCGATGTTACGAGCTGCCCAAATATCTGCACTCCACTCTCCACTCTGCTAGGGGCGTATTGAACGGCGTTTGACAGACGCCTGACGTCGTGGTTGCGGTCAGCGTTAAACTCAACGTGGCGATCCCCTCCCCCCTTCTGTCATCCTCCTTCAGGTCTCTGTGCCGAGCACGTGACTTGGTGGTCTCGGCGTCCTCGACGCACACTGCGTCATCGGCAAACTTTCAAGTGATTGGACGATATAGACTGTTCACGGTTGAATAAGCACTTTTGAAAGCCATACTTAAGATCTACTTACATACACGCTGTGTACTGTATTCTTACACCTCATGTAAAATTAGCATTGCCATGGGCCTCGTCCCTTTATTCATATGTCGGTCAAGTAAAACTGCGAAGTTATTAGAAAAGTAAACGTTTTATAAGTGTGTTCATTTTTAAGCACTGAGGCATTGAAAATAACAGACATAGTAAGAAATGATTTAAATTAACGCAAATGGTTACTTAACCCTTTTTATTTGACGTTAAGATATAAACTACTTTCCCCCATCGTTACTAACTTTACCGGGCGCATTCCACTCAGGGCGCCCATTAAAATATATGTAGGCAGGGGCAGTGACGTTTTTCTGAAGTTGATTTCAAAAGTTCTCACTTTATCATGAACAGCCTGTACGACTTTTGGAGCTGCGAGCATGTTCCTCCACGTCGGAAACAACGGCGCGCGGTCGCAGCAGCCCACGACTACATACACCCGTGCCTGAGCAACGAGCGTGGGGACACGTGAGGAAGTGGGTAGGGGTGTCATGAGATAGGCGGAGAATCGTTTAAAGACTTTAGGATGGGGATATATTATTGATTTTGTAAAGGGGAGGAACTTATAATGTTGTAATGCAACTGAAGGGATTTTATGCAGGCCAGGATAAGTATTTATTTTAAACAATTGGGGTTTTTCAAACCTAAATTTTGTGACGGTATTTTAAATATTTTCAATCGTTTGTATACACTAAACAAAAAAACGGTTTTTGTGGTGACCAACTAAAGTTTACTGGTGGCCACAAAATTATTATTTTTCAATATAGACACCACAAAATAATTTGTAGCACCAGCTAAAGTTTTTTCGTCATTTCCGGTATTAAGTGGCAGCTACTAAATTACGTTTGTGGTCACCAACTCTTAAAAACTACAACAAATATTGCTAGAAGCGGTTTTCAAACCAGGGATCTCTTACATGCGAGCTCAGTGTGTTGCTGTTGCGCCACCACTATTTAGGGAACATCTGCCCTCCGTTGCAAATGATACGTATTTATGGCGTGTTAACCAATCAGACACACGGCCTGTTCCCAAATTCTCGCCCAGCTAATCACATAATGGGTACGCGTCTGTCTCTCATTATGATGATGCAGTTTTGGCGTTTTGACTATATTCACACTCTAAATTCGAATTAGGGGAAAACCACTGATTAGCAGTGCAATTCAACTACTCGAATCAGTGACAATGGCTCCACTTAGAATAAGTGGAAATCCACTGACTGTTCCAGTGAAAAAATTTCACTGATTGAATTAGTGACGTGAAACAATTTAACCGATTGAATAAGTGACAGTCGGCTGCAGTAGCGAATTCAACAATGTTTTTATAGAATTTAGCCACATAAGCACGCGGAATAAACATATTTACGATAGTTTACAATTTATATTGCGCAATTTACCGTAATTTTTAAAATAAAAAAATTCAGGAGTTGCTGGAATTGAACACACACACACACCTTTTATTCCGTTGCCTCGACATCCCCCCCCCCCCCCCGATTCTCCTTAATTTGGCGATGTAGTGTTATTTGACGTTGATAGCTCTAGTGAGACCGACTTGCTGACGAGTTCCCAGTGCGACAAGCGATCAGAAAATCTGCCGCGTCGGAGGTACCGGGGCGCGAAACCACGACCCTCTAACTACAACACTACCCCTGAGCTATGAGGGCTATCTGTGCTACCAAATCAAGTCGGAAAGTGAGAGGAAAATATATTGTTATGTGCTGCAGCTGGCGCCGACTCCGCTGCCTCGCGCCGTAATCGGAGACCCACCTCGTCCTCCCCTCTTCCTGGAACGATGCGCTCTTGGCTGTCTGCTCCCTTCTGGGAATCCTGTGAATGCCGACAGCGGCGAGACTTAATGGCGTCACAGACCTCCTCTCGCCTGCTAGAGTTTCCGATACGTTTGACGACGCAAGACTGTTCTGGTGAGTCTGGCTGGCGCCTCGGCCCTCCGCGACGCATCACGTGAGTTGGGGAAGATTCTAGGTGGCGACCTAAGACTATATATATATATATATATATATATATATATATATATATATATATACTGCCGCAACCCAGCGGCTGGCAGTATTTGATGGAGGTCGTCTGGTGAGTGTGCACGAGCGGAGTGAGCTGTGGACGACGAGAGGAGATTGCGGGACGACGGCGAGTGAGGTGTTCGTGGCTTGAATGGACGAGAGGGTGTGAAACCGACGAGTGAAGCCTACTGTGCATTAGGGCGCTTGGAGGAATCTAGAACATTGCGACTGGCGGTGACATGGAATGAACTGAGGTGGGCTTGAATGGAAGTGTAATACTGATTTTATTGTAAATATTCGAACTGTCAAATATGGACGCATAAATCATAAAATAATTGAATATTCTGATACACTGTCTATTGGGACTGCCATTTAATCATTTAATTTCAATGATTTCTTTGACGTAATTATAAATCTTATTAATTGGTGTCAATTGTGAACAGTAAGTGATTTCAATTTATTGTGAGAATTTGAGTTCAGAGAATTTTGCTGTAGTTATTGTAAATAAAATAAAGAAATTATAATTAATTTTTTTTATTAAGACCTCCATCCCATAACGAACTTGGTATAGCCCACTTAATTTCTAGAGACATAAATTGTAACAATATGATTTATATTTCTTATCAAAATCAAGAATATTTAAATTGTATGCTCTTTCGTGTCGTTTTTTATTTAATTGGTACGTTAGGATTGTTAAAACGAATAGTACATGTATATGACATATTACCCCATAAAATGGTGTTTTGAAAGACGAAACACATTTCAGAAAACATTTTCTATTGGTTTTATTAGTTTGTTCGTTATTTCACTTAATACACGTTTTTTAACTGTCATTTGAAAAAGTTGTTTGACTGACATTTTTACTCGCTGTTTAACTGATCCATCAGTCAAAAACACGCCACTGAAAAACAGCAAAAAAATATGACTTATGTATCAGTGAAAATTATCACTGAATCAATACGTAATGGAATTCTGGAATGTTTTCATTGATTCATCAGTTAAATTCACTGAGGTGACCATTGAATCAGTCAGGTACTGTTGACTGACTGTAACAGTGAAATTATCACTAAGTCATATTTAGAGTGCAGATTAGTAACAGACGCTCAGAATTAGAGAACTATAGTTATTCTTACGGGTCCTATGAAATGGGGAAACTGCTTCACGTACAATTACGAAAGGAAAAACGTCATGAATTTACATATACCCTGTTCGCGGTTACCTCAGCACTTTCGAAAGCCCTGCTTAAGAGACATATTTCTCTTCTCATTTTGTACCTTTTCGCCATATGTAAAATCTACATCGCTATGGCCACTATAACTTTATTCATGCGTCAATCGAAAACGGGAAATTAGAGGAACCTAAATGTTTTACTAATATGCCGGTTTTCACTCTAGCGTGTGGAAAGGAAAAAAAATCTTAATTTGTTATAAACTCAAACATTACACACACTAGTAACTGAACGTTAAGGCTAAGAACTATTTAATTTAATTCGTTGCCAACTTAGCTGGGAGCCGGCAAGCCACTGTGTACTGTAGCAGATGTGTAGTTATAGGAAGTTATATTTTTCAAAGGTTGATTTCAAAAGTGTTTACTTTACCATGGACAGCCTACAGTAACTTGGAAATTAGCAATCGGTTAACCTTTTCTGCTGTAACTCGCTGACTTAACGCTTCGTGCGAGCAGTAGGTAAGGCAAGCAACGGATTACTTGGCCTTGTTATTTCTAAGGTATACTATGATATTCCACCAAAGCACTTGTGAAAACGGGGGCGTATTAGTTGTGCTCAATATTTATCGATTGAATGTAAATGCTGTAACGTACGGTGCAATGATCACACGATTTGTTCAAAGTGGCGGCCGGCGAATATGCTACATAACCTGCAACTCCAGGTGTTCTGTCGATTTTCTTGGAATACTACCTGGAAGTTACACTCGTTTAATTACGTGTTTGTAAATGCAAATGGTCTGCGTATATCATCTTCTCCTGGCAAGATTTCAGTTTTGAGTTTTTAATACAACAGAAACTTTAGGAAAACGCATAGGAGGAAGTCCACCCACTTGTTCCTCTCAAGCGAAACGTTTCCGGCTGTTACGTATAACAAGATATTGTCATTTTGAACCGTTGTTGTGCCCATACAGTGATAGTGTAACATCGCCTCATTTACAGCTTGCACTTACAGTTAGGGAATTGAACAAGACCAAATAATACGTTGCTTGCCTTACTGCTCGTAGGTTGCGTTAAGCCAGCGAGTAACAGTGGAAAAGATTAACTGATTACTACTTTCCAAATTACTGTAGGCTGTCCATGGTAAAGTGAATACTTTTGAAATCAATCTTTGAAAAATATAACTTCATAAAATTATGCTGCAGTACTCAATGGTTTGCCGGCTCCCAGCTAAGTTGGCAACGAATTAAATAAAATAGTTCTTAGCTAAATGGTTCATTCATCTGCAACTGCACGGGTTAATAATTACGTTGGAGGTATCTTGTATGACCAGGGCCAAAAATCGCGGGATGGATACGGGCAACTCGGGTACGCTCATCACTCGCCTCGTGGCCTCTATACGCAAGGCATTGGACTGGCGTCCAACCTTTACGCTGGCAACTATCTTTTTGAGATTCCAAGCTGTGAGATTATCATTTTATTGTTTAATAATAAAGAGAAACGAGAACTGCATCTTGCACAATTGTATTAGTACCTTAAAAAAAAACTGAAAACGTCCGTTTCAGTCATTTTAGATTTGAAAACAACACGCGTTAGAGACAGGAATAGAAAACGGAAACTTGCCGTTCGATTTGGAGTGTATTTTAAACGCTGTTTTTAGTTGGACATATTTTACACACGTGGAACAAATTTTAATTACATATTTCATGGAGTTTTGCACACCTAGCCAAGTGGAATGTTTAAAGTGGAAGGTTCACATGCTTGAAGGGCATTATTGTAGGGGCTAATGATTAACTGTTGCAGGGTAGATGCTAATGCTTGCTCAGTATTGTACTGCATTTTTGAAGCACGCCTCAGGAACCAGTAATCACCGTGGAGTCGTGGCGACACTAACGTATTGTGAAAGGGGCTATGGGCGTAGCTAAATATTGAGTCACGATTAAGTACAGCACAGCAGTATAATATAGGGTTCATTGAACATAAGGATTATACAATAACTATTTACATGATTACTGATCGGGGGAGCTTAAATGGAATACCAATAGGGCAATTAATTATAGTAAGTTTAATTACCGCACGCCACTACTATTACAATCTAATTGGAAAGTCCCCACCTTGTTCATTATGCCAGAGACTGATTCTAGGAAGCAGGACTCACTCATCTCCACGTATTCTTGGTCCGCTGCCCCGACGACAAAAGACGCCGCTCCCAGTGTTACGTTGGCCTATATCGACCGCGTTGTTTCATATTTTCGACCCCGTTTACCGGCCGGTGGAGGGAGTTTCCGCAACTGTCTTTCGCAAGGTGTTATTGCAATTACGCTCGTGCCCTGGTTCAGTGTTTGAAGGCGTGATCAGGCGGGCCGTTCAGCTAAGGACTGATCACTTCATAACAACATTCTACCCGTGGTGTGACATCAGCTGCAGAACTACATTTCAGTGGTTCGAGAGAAAATACTAGCTTTCGAAACCCCTTAGCACCCACCACTGTGTACATATAATAAGTGAAATGAAAGATTTACGGATTCATTTGGCGACAAGCTAGGCTTAAAAAATAATCTGTACGTCTGTGTTACGTTTGCCATGCTACCAAAGTGGAGTCTCCCCACCTCTCTGGATCCCGCCCCCTCTCTACTAGTATTTCTCTACTAACTAATTAACAGCATTGTTCCTACCTATCTTTCTCATGCACCATTCTCTGTTAGTACATGTAATAATATTGTATTCATTCCTGTCGAAAGGGTTTTTACGGTACCTATGCGAGTTTTTCCCTTTCTATTCTTAGTTATAGGTAGGACCGTCTGTTTTTCCCGAAAATATTTACGCGGAGGCTAGACTTCAACATCCTATGTGCACACTTGCAGTTTTCATTTGACTACTGGCCGCTTGTATTTGTGCGGAGACGGTCTGTTACATGACTGAGACAAATCAGAATTAAGTTTCTCCGATACTGACCGTCCGTGATTCGCGGCCAGACACATTAGACGCATAACATTTCAAATGATCCAATCACGAAAGTGTTTATCAACTAAAGTGCGTTGGAACACAAATTGTCCTGAAATATTTTCGCGAAAAACAGGTGCCCGTAGTTATAGAATAACTGTAGGTATACGGGAAACCTAGGAAGGTAGTTATGACCACAAACACAGCCATGGCTACCCAATCCCTCTCTGCCGCGATGCATGCCACCCTGCATGTATTACCTCCCTGTAGGCGTATGGGACCTAGCCCTGAGACTCACTTAGCTCCCGTCCCTACCTCGAACGTACACCTAACACTTAGAATTAGAGTAGATTAGGAAAGAAAACGTTTTCCATGGACCCACGACTTCTTTGGCACGTCATGGATAATTATGAACCAACAAAGAACATGTAACAACAAGCATGCTCAATAAAGGCCTTCCACTGTGGCAGCACACAGCCAGTGAGTTGTTGATATCTAAAGTTCAGCCTACAGCAACAGGCCACTGAGCTAGACATTTTTTTCCGGTCTCTAGCCACCAGTAGTTCTCGTACCTCTTGCGTCGCAGTGTCGGAGCAACGTCCACCATGGTTGGCTATCGACGAGGTAACCCCGTCTTCGAGCGGTCGTAACTAAGACTGTGTCCGAATTCGCCTGAAGTACATACTCGTGCGTACCTGTCCCCGGAAGTGACGTCGTAAATGCTTTCCGAACTGCAAGTGAAGTATGCAAGTATACAAGTAAACGAAGTTGCATACTTCTCGCATACTTACGGAATAGGTGTCACCATTCTTTCAACATTACTACTTCGTAGACATAGAATTTTGAACTCAGTAAATAATTATCGCACGTTTCACCTTAAAAAAAGTCTAAGCAATAAATTTGTATTAGGCCTAAGTTCCTATCCTACAGAAGCTAGGATAAAAAAAAACAATCCAAACTGCACTTACATACAATAATGTTAATGTAAGTGAAATTTAAATACTATTTAACACTTTATTTAACCTCTAAAACCTTCGGCAATAATTATCAAATTCTTTGTCGGAATACACGAACATTTGAAGTGGTTAGCCGGCTAATAAATGTCACAGAAGTCAACAAGCCTGCCTGTATGAATTCATCAAGTTTGGTACCAAGACTAAGTGAAGTATGCAAGGATGCAAATACGCTAGTATATACCACAGTTCGGACACGGTCTAAGAGCTGGGCAGGGAAGGAGAGTACCTAGCTAGCGGGGGGGGGGGGGGGTAAAGGGGGCATGTTTACCCTCATGCTCAGCACGTAATGAACTTAGCAATTCCTGCAACGTCCTACGGCGGACGCGTACACGAGACGCGATGACAGTGTTCGTCTTGAGACGGGACTGAAGTCGCGAGGAGCAACTGTGGTATTACAGTACAGCGGACACACGACGTCGAACAGTGAGGCGGTCCTTGTGGTGCGACCACACTCAGTCGCTGATTGGGTGTGGGTCGCTCTGTAAACCGACCCCTGTGTCTGGTTGGATTACAGTCGCGGACCGAACAAGTACGCAGATACATGAACGACGGGTGCATCCCAAACTCCGCCCGAGCGAAAGTGCCGGACCGATCGAACAGACAAGGAACTTCTCACTGCACTAACAACTGCTTATAGGCCGTTGTCGGTAAAATGAGTACTTTTGGAAGCCGTGATTAAGATCTACTTGTATGTACGCTGTGTATTCTTCCATATTATATAAAATTAACTTCACCATGGGCCTCATCACGATGGAATTATAAGAAAAGGAAATATGTTACAAATCTGGCAATTTTTAGACTTATATGCTTTAAAAAAAAAAAAAAAAAAAACAGAAAGCGAAAGAATTAATTTAAGTTATCACAAATGGTTACATAACACTTTTTATTCGACGTTAAGATATAGAACTACTTCCCGTCCATCGTTACCAATCTTTACTAGGCACAAGTCACTCAGTGCACCCATTAAAATATATGCAGGTAGGGGTAGTGACTTTCTTCTAATGTTGATTTCAAAAGTGGTCACTTTATCGTGAACAGCCTTTAGTCAAGACATAGGCCAAAGGTGAGATACATAAACTTTTGTCTCATGAGTGTATCCCCAACATTGACTCGCCCATAACCAAAGTTATATATATATATATATATATATATATATATATATATATATATATATATATATATATATATATATATATATATATATATCCTCAACAATGATTTGCGTGTTTGTTTACTGTTGAATTTTCAACGTACCCATCATTTTATATGAATAATAGCTTGAATATATTCTAGTTGCGTCAAAACTAGGCTAGATGAAAGTTTCAGACATTCTAAATCACTTTCTGATATAAATAATGCTGTAGTCTCAAATCCTACCAACGTTGTTTCTGTTAGAGCTATTGGCCAAAAAGCAGCTGAATTTCGGAACAAGTATAACAACTGCACAGCTCGTATTTTCGATGTAGTGGTTAGACTGCTCACTTCCCACATAGGCGAACCGGGTACGATTCCCGGCGGGATCTCTTCCGGATTTTCGCATGTGGACGCCGCTGGTCGGCTCCCCAGCAACGTACTCACCTTACTTCACCCTCATCGGCCTCCACTCCAACTACACTTTGAAAATTTCCCGGCCGACGAGGCCTGGGATCGAACAGTGGACCTTAGAAGTGGGAAGTCAGTGACTGAGTCAACTGAGCCAAGCGTGGGTCCGGCAATTATCGCGGCTGTCTAGTGCCGGACCGGCCGACTGAAAGAGACCCATGTAGTAAACCACATATGACCCACATATGTTGAACACAAATGGCCCAAGCATGGCCAAACGATGTACCCTTTCACATGGCTTCATATGTCTACCTATATCTCTTAAAAGTAATTATTTTGACCATCAACATTTCTTTGGTTTTAATTTTTTAATTCACTACTAAACACATTATACGACATGGAAATCTTATGCTCACCATTGCAGGAGCAGGGAAGCTAACCTATACCCCTTGCATTGACAGCCCAGCATGCTAACCATTACTCCACTGTGTATTCTAACGTTTAGGTGAACTAACTCAGAATATATTTGGACTTGAATTATTAACAAACACTAATAGAATATAAATTACACCAGTTATTCCATAGCCTTAAAATTTACTATGCGAATAAATCAGTTTTGAAAAAGATGCACAAAAAAAAGTACTATCCTTTAGATAAATCTTCCTACATGAATCGCGATACTAGCCCAAAAACTTGCCTTTAATGTAATATTTCCAAGTATCTATGTTACCTGGATGCTATTCATCTGTTTTGAAATGCAGCCGCCAGTTATGAATATTTTAGTGATGTGAAACAACAAAACCCTTCAATGTTAATTTTCTATAGGTTGCTATATATTGTTTTTTCTAACTTCGCATTGTAATTATATGCAGTCATAGACACACACATATATACATATACGTGTGTGTGTAATTTGAAGAAGCTATCTGCGAAAAGTGGGAGCCATAAAAATTCCCATGATAAGCCAAATGCACCAGCAATGGTCCATCGATGTATCACTTCACAGCCATCAAAGGACATATAGATGGCTACCTATACTTTTACCAGCAATAAGTGTATAGGCTATGTGTGGTCATCGCTGCAATACAGATGACAAGCCATTTATGGGCCATTAGTAGGTCACCTACTCACAACTATCAGTTTCACTTCCATCAACATTCAATCAGTGAGCCATAAATGGCATTCCAAATGTTTTGGTGCCAGCAGTTAAATATAGCAGGGCCAGTTGTGTAGACCCATAGGTTTTATGGGCCAGCAGTAATTCAACATTGCCATCAATAAAACCACAGTCGGCCGACTGTGGCTTTCTATTCTACGTGGGGAGGGTTTACATGTTAAATTATTTTAGACGTGTCTCAGCCACATTTTTACCATTTTCGCTAAAAAAAAATTGCTTTGTCCATCTTTGCCTGGGCCTCATTTCTACAAAAAGAATACTAGAACTTTATTGCCCTGAAAATTGCGGTTAAATTAAGATATATCGACTCAACAAAAACGCAAACTACTATCAAAATGCTCCTACTTGCTCTCTTGTGGCGTGGTTCTTCTCTTCAGACGGTGTAGGTATGTGTTTTGTTTGAAAATGTTATCGTGAAAGGAAGGAGAGGATCTAGACTTTCGATTGGTGATGGTGATGGTGAGCGGCTAAGGGGGGGGGGGGGGGCAGTAGGAGGACTCACTTCCCTACTGTTCAGGTGTAGATTTTCAAACCGTAATACGGAGGAAGGGCAATGTATCATCATAATTTTAGGAAAGAGTGTTAAATTAATCACACGATATCAGTGTTTTAAAACGTTATGATATTATTTTTATGTCAAAGGGTGGTGTTTCGGGGAGGGAGTGCTGAGGGTGATGTCCCCTGTGGCCTTCCTTCCCTCCCTCCCCCATCCTGTCTTGTGTCAAACCTTAGCCGAAGGTAGGTAGGTAGCTGAGAATCGCCTTAAAGGTTATTCAACATGAAAACCCTATCCTGCGTGTCAGCCGGTCCGCACTATTGACTCTTCATGGTTACTCTACGCTTTTCTGAAGCCCAGCTAAAGTTCTACTTCTAGAATATTCCCCCGCCTCCTAAAAATAAATCTTGACTAAGTGTAGAAAATTACACCAAAAGGACACCGCGCCGAATTCGTGCGCTCTCACTGTAATATTATTTTCCGTAAGAACTATTTCTTACAAGGCATTACCGACAAACTTTTTTCTCCCTGTATTTGTCCACATTAATTATTAACGAAATATTAGTTTTATAGACAAGATATATATATAAGTTCAATTTAACTTAAAATAAGAGACTTTTATATAAACACAATTATAAAACGCTTCTGATAGTTGACATTTTTAGGAAACAATCAAACACGTAATACACAAGGTGATTATTCAAAGGTTTGATTCAAAAAGTGTGGAAAAATCGCGAATAGACTATAGGCAGCGCCATTAATAATATTGGGAAGAATATACTTTGTATCATTGTTTCCTTTCAATCTCTCTGCGCCGTACAGTAACACGAAGTCATTCACAAAGGAGGCTAACATTAATTAAAACAGCATCGTAAAACAACCTGTAGATCTAAACTTATTTTTGGCACATAACTTTCCAAATATCAGCAAAATTTTCCCGAAATTACATCTGCTGTCTACTTACCTTTGCAAGATAACAGTGACGTACATTTATATAAATATTTAAGAACCGTCTTGGAAATGTTTCGCAAATATAATTCCGGTGCCGGTGCTTGGTTGCAGAGCGTATCGAACTCTTTTTGAGAACTGTACACACGCGGTGCACGTCGTATAAACCAGTAACAAACATGCAGACATGAAGATACCGTGTTGGGAGTGTTGACTTTCAGGGTGCGAGGGATAAGAGATGTGACGTCAGTCGCGGAAGAGAGATTCACTGGCTGATGTCTCAAAACAGGATAGTTGTTATCGATCACCAGCAATCCTTGTAGCCAAGCGCAAAGACGCCTCTAAAGCGAACAATAGCGCTGTTATAGTCTATTCACGGTTTCTTAATCAAACCTTTGAAAAAAAAAACTCCCGTCATCACGACCTTGGCTGTTTCCTAAATACGTCATGCATCGCAAGCGTTTTATACTTGTATTAACATAGAAGTACTTTGTTTTTGGTTAAGTTGAACTTTTACTTACATCTTATCTATAAATTTTAATAGTATTTAATATATATTTAACATGAACAAAACAGGGAGAAACTATGTGTGTTGGTAGTACCTAGTATGAAATAGTTCTGATTCAAAATATTATTACAATGTGTGCGCACGAATACGGTCCTTTTGGTAAAATTTTCTAGACTCAAGCTTTGTTCGCATGAGGCGGAGGAATATCCTGGAAGTATAACTTTAGCACGGCTTCAGAAAAAGTTGGAAGTATACGCTAATGGACTATATTTAGTGTCCTTTACAGGGGACGTTGACACAGGAAGTTGATTTAACTATGTACTTTGTACACTGTAGGACGCAACGTCCAACAAAATAATGCCCGCGCGTGGCGAAGACTACAGTCGCTGTTGAGACTGTATACCCTAGTCTCATAAATACCTGCTGTTATAGGCTATTTACGGTAAAATGATCACTTTCGAAAGCCTTCTCATTTGGAATAATAGACAGTAAATAATTTTTATTTTAGCCTTTGACGTGAACTTCTGAGTGCCTTGGAATATACACACTGTGTTTATTACTTGCAATATATTTTCACAAAGGTAATTAAAGGATAAAAATAGGCTGAAATAAAAAAGTAACAAGGGACTCAAAAGTGCTCACTTTACCATGAACAGCCTATAACAACATCAAACACAAAAATATTTATATTGGTCCCTGGCATGAGAGGGTAATAATGATTGATACTTGTACAGTTTCAAACTATATATATATATATATATATATATATATATATATATATATATATATATATATATATATATATATATATATATATGTCCGTTGTAACGCCAGTCTCCGAAAGGGATAACACATAACACATCAATAGAAAACCACCTTCTCTTATACAGATGTAATTTTTATGAGTGTAAATTTGCCTTATATAAATTTCTTTTTTAGCTAGCA
Organism: Dryococelus australis; assembly: GCA_029891345.1. Classification (NCBI taxonomy): domain Eukaryota; kingdom Metazoa; phylum Arthropoda; class Insecta; order Phasmatodea; family Phasmatidae; genus Dryococelus; species Dryococelus australis. Next base: position 135,363,205 of record CM056996.1, read on the forward strand.
TAAGGGTCAAGTGGTGCTCGAAGTAGAGAACATGCCGTACACAAACGACTGCTTGATGTATTGAACGAAGAGCCCCCGAAGGACGCGCCCTCGCGGAGTTGCGCCGCTCCAACGCAGGTATACGGTTCCTTTCTTCTTTCTTTCCTTTATTTTTTTTGCGCAGCTTGGCAACAAACAGCGTTTTCATAGCTGGAGCAGAGGTAATTAAGTAAACAGCTCCCCCGCCGGCCTAACGAGCTAGCGGAATGAAAGGACGAGGAGCCAAAGCGCGCGCCGCGCCGGTCAACAGGCTACCTACCAGTTCCTCCGAGCCAGAGGCCCACTGCTGGGTCCGCGGTCCTCTTCGTCTCTCCGCTGATCTTCCGCCGCAGAACATTCAAGAATACACAAGCGAAACATACCCTGGTATAGTCCATTCACTGTTACTTACAGCTTTTCTGAAGCCCCTACTAAAATTCTACTTCTAGGATATCCCTCCAGCTCGCGCAAACAAAGCTTAACCATGGTCGTGGTTACACGAGTGCTGTTAAACACATTCAGCTAAATACATTCGGTAGCCATGTCTGAACAAGTTTAAAAACAGAAAGTGTTTCCGCTTTTACACGCCCAAAGCAAAATTATATCTATGGAAATTCTAACCTCAACAAACATGGAACTTAAAATGTATGATATTTAATTATAATAGCCTCCAACATTTATCACTATTTATCTTTTTAATTATTATGAAACCTATATGTAATGTCATAATGGGTGGGTTTTAGTACATTGAACCATAAACTTAAGTTAATTGAACAAGTGCAGGAATTCCCGCCAAATACGGGATTATTTTTTAAACTCCTTGTTTACTTTGAAGCAGCCAATAGGAGCGCAGCAGAGAAGAGAAGTCGTTTGAAACTACTTATGAAAACTGTTCATTTTGAGCGAGAAACAACTGCGATCGGAACTCGTTCGAAGGTAATGTAGCCTCTTCAATAACTGAACTTGTTTTAGTGAAGTAGTTCTGCATCTCGTGTAACCGCGGCCCAAGTCAAGAAATGGAACACCAAAGGGACAACGCACCGCATTCGTGCGCACTCGACGTATAACATTCTACATAAGAAATAATTCTTACTAGCCATTACCAACACACCTATTTTCTCTCTGTTTTTCCCCTATTAATTATAAACGAAATATTACTATTTATAGACAGAATATGAGTTAACAACTTTACTTAACCAAAAATGAGGTACTTTTCATAATAACAGAACTACAAAACGTTTGTTATACGTGCGCAATTTTTAGTAAACAACTGAACACTTCATACAAAAGCGATTTTTCAAAAGTTTAATTCCAAAAGTGCGAAGAAATCGCGAATAAACTATACCGAAAAAAAAAAAAAAAAAAAAAAAAAAAAAAAAAAAAAAAAAAAAAAAAAAAAAAAAAAAAGCACTTTTGAAAGCCCTGCTTATGATCTACATGTATGCAGGTTGTAAAATTAACATTGATATGGACCTCGTCACTTTATTCATGCATCGGTCAAGTGGAACTCTGAAATTATTAAGAAAGTAAATTATTTACAAATCTGAGCATTTTTACACTTCGATGTATTAAAAAAACATAAAGCGAATGAAATGATTTAAGTTATCACAAATGGTTACCTATAACACGTTTTATTCGACGTTAAGATATGGAACTACTTTCCATCCATCGTTACCAACTTTACTGGGCGAACGTCACTCAGTGCGCCCGTTAAAATATATGCAGGCAGAGGCAGGACTTTTTTCTAAGGTTAATTTCTAAAGTGCTCACTTTACCGTGAATAGCCGCTATTGGTCAGCAACGTGGCCGACCGTCGTTCGCCGGTCAGCTTCTGGTGACGTGACTATCAGGCGGCAGCCCAGGCAAGAGAGAATCTTCCGCATGTTGCAGTCATATCGTACATTTCCGAACAACTCTGTCGTGTCACACGAAATTTCTTTTGTACGGCATAGAGTGTCAAACAGAATTAAATTTTTGAAAAATTTGTAAAACCAATATTTTCATGGTACGAAGTAAAGAGCAGGGCTCGTGTTGATGCAGGGGGGGGGGGGGTGCTCAACAAGTGACGGATATATTCAGTCCAAAAGCAAATTTAAAAAATAATAGCAGTTTAGGAGGACATGTGCTCGGATGCAAAAAATGTCGATGAAAATAAACAGGGAGCTGGTACTGTGGGTTGTGCGATGAAGACAAGTGAGATGAAACACTTCAAAATCTGCCTGAAACTCTCTTGCAACTCATGTAAGTCAACCAAAACCTACCCTACAGCAGCTTTATAACAAGCCAGATTTACTTTACTGCTGTACAATAGAAACAAATGGGATTTACATACTGTAATTCAATACAGATCATTTTACGAAATGACAAGTGAGATTCCCTGAGGTTAGACATAAACCAGAACAAGGCAAAAATATTCGCAGAAAAGAAAGTGAAGCGAAGAATTTATATTTGCTGCCTGCATTAAGAAAATAAGCATCAGAAAGTGAAATAGCTAAACTGAAAGAGGTTATGAAGATCAGAAGGAAGCAGTATTTCTGTCGGGAATAGTTTGAAACTCTATGACAATAGTTTGAAACTCTATGACATATCCCTAAAGTAAAACGAAAGCACATTAGAGATAGCGATAGAAATAGCATTAGTTCTTTGAGCAAAATCTATTAGTGATGATAGTGATGATTTTCACAGTCTTACCCAAAAAAGCAAAACAAACTCCTACTGGTAATAATTGCGAATTTCGATAGCATATTACAAAAGGAAAATACAGTAAAACTTATCTTGAGTAACTACAGGCGAAATAAATACAAGCACAACTACCTGACCTGGAAACCTCGCCCAGTACCAGAAATCGTTGTACACATATTTCGAGACCGTTAATAAACGCGGACTTAATTTGTCTCTTTTTTAAGGTTGATGAGACACTCAGTATAATCAGACTAAAGAAGAGGTCAAAATAAAACGCACTGAAGTACGATAACAACGCCATTTATTACCCAAGCAAACGGACTTAGAGCTAAATATGATTGTGTTCTTTGTGTTGAAGTAAGAAAGTTTTTTGCAAATCCAGGAATGCTGTGAGTTTATAGACACATAATGTATTTATGATTGTCAGTTAATTTTAAAAATAGTAGACTTTAATGACGGAAGTTTAAGAAGAAAAGCAGATGGACTAGAGACATAAATTACTACTATTGTAAATACGGGCATACAGTATAACAATAATTTAGATTTGGGTAAACTGTGGCAAAACAAAATGATATAATATAGAGGACTGCGACAGTTTTTTTGCCTAGAGAAATGAGAAACTTGGAGATCGTACATATATTTTTGTCAAAAGCTTCTTATAGACTGGTGTATTTTTGTTTGTGTAGATGCTGAACACATCTGATTATAACTTATGTAAAATTAAAAAGTAGAAAAAATTGCGAACAGTAGAACATATATTATAATTGTCTATAATACTGAAAATGATAACTTTCCTCTTGTCTAATACTATATAAATTAAAAGAGAAATCAAGAATGAATGCTATATGATCCTAGGTGATTTTAATATTGGTTTCTTTAATTATTCCGCAAGAAAATAAAGATTTTTATCTTCTAATGATGTACGTCAGCTCGCGTTGTAACAAACGATGTCCTAATAGATGTATTAACATTAAAAGTAACCATTATAGACGGGTTAAGAACACAAAATACGTGTACATATTACCTAATTTAGTCACCCCGTAATACAGAGCATCGGTTATCATAATGTAATTATGCGTGAATGAGTGAAGATATTGCGGCGGTTCTTAGGTTGGACCCCAAAAAATTAATAATTTTATATTTGTACCAAACATTGTTCAACTTGTGTGCATTATATGTGATGAAATTTTCCTAGAATAAAAAAAAATCTATTTATTTGTATATATATAATTTTACGTCAAATTCAATTTTTTTCTGTTTTTCTGCAGCAACAATAACAAATATTAACTAAGTCGTACATAAGAAAAAATTTACAAAATAAACTAATGCCATGGGCTACCTTGTGATATATATGTCACCACAAAATAACAAGCCACATATATGAAAATAAATTGTTATATATAAAGACATTTCTGAATATTTCTAACTTTTTTAACTGTAGGAACAGTTATTTGGTGATGACATAACTATATGTCACACTGTAACCCAAGGCATTAGTTTACTTTGTAATTTTTTCGTTTGTACAACTTAGTTAGTAGTTGCAATTATGGCAGCAGAAAAACAGAAATAATATAATTTTACATAAAATTATTCAAAAAGCATAAAGTATAAAAATTTCTATGCGAGGAAAATGTTATCACATATAGTATAACGATATGTACAGTACAAGTTAAACAATGTTAAATAAAATAAATCAAAATTTTTTGGGTTCAAACACCGTTAACATCGTGATCTCGAGAGCCGATGAAGTTGAAGCGAGGTGAGTGTGGAGCAGCGCCGGAATTGGGGGGGGGGGGGAGTGGGAGATCCCGAGAAAGCCCCGCCGACCAGCGGCATCGTACGGCACAGTTCCCACATGCGAAGATTCGGGGGCGACCCCGCTGGGAATCGAGCTCGTTTCGCCTTGGTGGGAGGCGAGTAGTCTAACCGCTACATCACCCGCGGCCCCGTTATTATGCGTGACATTAACTATGATAAAAACCTGAATTGTAAAGAACAAATACAAGAATGCATATTTAAAAAACAAGATTTAAAATTCATTTTTCAAACTCAGTAATACAGACAAAACTAATTATTTCCGCAAATAATAAAAATAGATATACTCTGCGTGATTCACTAATAAAATACATCCAAGGATTTATCAGACAAAATTGCAATATCTGTATCTCTAAAATCAATAACATGAACAATGTTAAAACAAACGTGGTATTTGCAACTTATTAAATATTTATTACACAAATAATGAGAAAAAAAAAAGTATTGTCCAAAATTACGACCTCAGAGGCATACAGACATTCCACTGTTAATGACTTCACTGCTAAATCTAGTTTTTGAACCTAATGATAAACAAGAAGTAGTTTTCACCATAAATATGTAGCGGCATAATAGAAATTACTTTCAAACGTTTTGAAAACTTAATACATGACAGGAAATAATATGATAGAGTTAAATGGATAAGCCACCTAACTCACCTTATATCGCAAACTTCGAGGCTAGGTCCTGTAATATTCTTCATTTATATCAATGATATTGCTGAATACAAACCAAAACATTACATATCTCTGTACATGCAAATGACACGCCTTATTCTATACGTAGATAAGTTGTACTGTTCAATAACATGCAAGGCTATATAGAGAGTGTATGACATTCTTATTTCATATTGAGAGTTCAGGTTTAGAAACGACAAATATTGCATTAAAGAGGTCAAAATAATGAAATAGTAAAACACAAAATAAACATCACAGTACCCAGAAAAGAAAAAGTATCAAAGCACAACAATTAGATTTTTAGGAAACCTTGTTGACATGTACACTACTATTATAATACTATGAGTTCAACCCGTGACCGTGTTTTAGTATTGTCACGTTACCAAGTTAAAACATTTTGTTACCATACAAAGACTGAAAAAAACTTACCCCCCTTCACACCAATCCAACCCCCGTTTACAGTCATACAAAGACTGAAAAAAATGGCATAGAGATATAAAATTATATTTAAATCAACTCAACTTATAAGCCATACATTTAGAGTAAACATTACCTCCATATCTCTATGCAATAATACAAAACTTTCATAAGAAAAACGTAATCAAAAAATGAGTTTTTAGGGTCAAAAGTCATGACTGCGTAATGTGATCGTGCTGAAATTTGAAACTGACCTGTAATTTACCCCGAGGATTCTCTATGCAAAATTTGAAGAACTTCTGTTGAGTTTCAAGGGACTTAGAAGTATTAAAGAAGGACAGGCAGACAGGCAGACAGACAGACAGAGGTCGTCTACTCATTATATAGGATAGTTTATTACTGCTCACAGTATCCGCCACCAGAATCATACTAAATACATCTAGCTCCAGAATACTAATTAGATTGAAATCTGTGCTATCCTGATTGCCTGAGTACTAGCGAAGTGAGCGCAGATGGCCACATCTATTTACCTGCTTCATCATAAAACTTCTTTACGATGTGATGCGACAAAAATTGCCTATTGAAACATGGATTCATTCTTAATGTTGCTCCATGATCCTATGGAACATGAATACTGTGTCTGAATACGTCATGGCGTGGACGATACCTTATTAGCGACAATGCCTCCTAGCAAATTCATTTCCCTAAGCGCTGGTTAATGAATGACGTTCCAACAAATAGTAACATGCTGGGTCGTTTGGCTGTCGTCCGAGGCTGAAATTACGTGTTCGCTCGGAAGGTTCTCTTGTATATACGGAACTATTATGTGTATATACATGATACACAGCAATGCTGACCACACAGAATTTTGTTTCGCATGGTTATGCACAGAAAGGACTAAAGACGCACACGTCCTTATCTTCATCAGAATCTCTATGCAAAAAATGCATATTATATCTCTGTCTCTGTCTCTGTCTCTCTCTCTCTCTCTCTCTTTGCGTGCATTTTTATGACCTATGTGGGAAGACGCTTGAACTAATGTTAATGTAATTTTTTTCTTTTAGTATTTTGTGATGTACTTCAACATCCAGGGTACTTGACGAAAAAGATAAACATATTTCCATGTCAGTAACTACGAAAGAGTTCCTATAAAAAGCTGTTAACGTTATAACAGCTGTTTTAATCGCAGTAAAAAAAAATCATTTTGTCTCGTTGGGAACGAAACCAGTCTGCAGTAAATAATACTGGATTACCGTGCAGAATCACACAACACTTGTCATTTCCTCCGCGGCTGCGCGTGAATTGTTCGCTTCGACCATAAGGGCGAGAGCGATTGTGACACGCTTGCGCAGTGGACTTTCACACTGTAAAATTTTCTCCTTCAACTATATTAAACAAAAATTTTAAGATGAAATATGGATATAAAATTTAGCCATCAAACAAATTTGGTGAAATAATCTTGAAAGTGTTTGAAATTACGTCACGCTATCGTACGTTTTATTTGACGGACCTAATCTGATATTTCTTTGAAATCATTTTCAAAGCAGGATAATTAATTTGGGTTACCATGTAGTCCATTGCAGAAATTAGTAGACCCCCCCCTATTATGAAATCTGTTAATTATTTTCACTTCAAGCATATTTTATGTGCCGTGAAAATAATCACCTTTAATATTTTACTAGTCGGGTTCAATGTGCATTTCCAACAACATTCATAACCTGACATATATATATATATATATTATATATATATATATATATATATATATATATATATTTGTGTGTGTGTGTGTAATTTCCATAAACTTGCTTTGTTTCTAGTTGGTCGCCATTCTAAAGTTTATTGGGGTCGGAAATAACCGTCATTTATGTTCGCGATTATGGTTGTCCGAAATCATTCACAAAATTATATAAACGGTTTGATGGAAACTCGAGCCATCCAACTTTTCCAGACAAATATGGCAACGTTAATGACGTTTCAGTGAAACTACAACCTTCCAACTTTATTTGACTGAACTCATTGGAAGCAGTTTGACGGTAAAAGCAGACAGTGTGAAAGGGGCTTTGCAGCGCGAACAAGGCGGACTTGTTTTGTTATCAGCTCGGCAAGAAGAAACACGGCATGTGGATTCTCTGAGGCGATGGAAGGTAATCTCAGCGGCCGTTACCATGAAGCCCCGGCGGTGTTGGATGTAGAAAGGAAGTTTGTGTTGGAAAAGGGGGAGGGGTGAAGGCACCTGTTGCCTCAGCTCATCAATCCACTCGCCCTGCGCTCGGCTTACTCCGTGCATCTTCGTACATCTCCGTCTTCCTGCAGAGAGCGACCAGCACCATTCCGACCGCCTCACGTCCGGCACACACGATCATTATCTTACCTTTGCCCTTCCCTTCGTCATTCCATACACTATAGTCTGTTCACCATCAAGCGAGCGCTTTTGAAACCTTTCTCATTCGGAATAACAGTCAGTAAATATATTTTATTTTAGCCTTAGACGTTCACTTCAGAGTGCGGTGGAATATACGCACTGTGTTTATTACTTGCAAGGCAATATTTATTTAAAAAGGTGGTTAAGGGTATAAAAATGGCTGGAAAGAAAAAGTAACTAGGCCCTCAAAAGTGCTCCCTTTACTGTGAACCGCATGTACCTACATTAAACTTTAATCACGCAAGACCATGTTTGTCGTTACACTGAACAGCCTATGGGCTGTTAGCGGTTAATTGGGAATTTTTGAAAGCCCACCTTATGATGTATTTTATCGGCCAATATTTATTCCTCCGCCATACGTAACATAACAATTACCATCAAGTGAAAATGTGACTTTCAAAGATGTAATATTTTGCTATTATACCAGTTTGTATTCTTTATATGCATAAAACCAACAGAAACTTCATGAAGTAAATTCTATGACCTCATATGCAAACATGACACTCTTAATACGACTTTAAAACATGGAACTACATTATATAAGAGCAGGGACTTTTATCAAAGTTAGATTCCAAAAAATCTCAATTAACCTAGAACATTTTATAGCTGTATTTAACTAAATAGGAGTGAGGCAGCCTTATAGTGAGACAGTTAAACGCCAGTGACAGATGTCACTGTGATTTTATTTTGTGGTAATAGACAATCATGGTACGTCAGTAATCCGCATTAATAGATTTTCCTTAGAAAGGCGTGTAAAATCAAGCACACAATTCACTTCACTATTCGATCATGTTCCATTAGATATGACACCGTTGCCTGCTGAAACATGAGGTATCGCAGTATGATTCTTGCAGCATAGTTGTGCAATTTCATAAACCTGCGCATGGTAACAAAGTCGTACGGTCGTGTGAGTCTGTGTATTCGGATAAGGCTTCTAAACTACTTGATAGATTTGATGTGGTTTACACCATCATTTAGAGAATTTATTAAGGAAGTTATATGTATATAGTACATTAATATTTAATATACGGATAGTAGAGAAATGTCCACGTTTTATAGTCAAGTCGGAAAAAGCCACTTTTCGGGGGGCTTAAATCGCTTATGCTAACTAAACCATAAGAGATATGCCAAAATAAACTACTACAGATTTGTAGATCTCAATAGTGCTACAAAAAAAGTTCGTGACAGCATGTATTTATCTTTCAAGGATGACCCACAGTAACCATTTTTGCCTTTTTAAAAATAGCGGTTAACTTAAGAAGACTCTTAGAACAAAACAGTATAAATCCTATGATAGTTGCCTTAAGAAGTTAGTGTATATACTTGCTGTAAACTTAACGCCATATTTGTAAATCGCACCTAAGCGAGGCCGTGGCGGGAGGGAGTAGTAGGATTTGGCATTAGTTCGTGCAAGAGCTGGGGGCTCGGGGATCGAAGATCCAACATGGCGGCAGGTGTCACCATCTTGTTTCCACCATCTTGGCAGCCAGAACGCCGTGTCTGCAATATTGGCAGCCAGTACGCCATTCCTGCCATATTGGCAGCCAGTATTAAACTTTCCTTGCCCAATCATTCCAACTTGATTTTTCCTTCTCTAACATTCCGTCTTGCTTTTTCATGTTCTATCATTCCGTAGGTTTTCTCCAAGTGCTCCCATTTTCTTTCTCTTTTGCAGTCTTTCTTTCCTGTCCCTCTTTCTCACCTTTCTCTCTTTATCTCTCTGTCTTTCCTTTCTCTCTCTTTCCTTCTTTCTCTCTGGTCATTCTTGTCGCCTTCGCCCGCCATCTACGTAGTTTGGTGGCCACCCGCCGGGGGGCTCTGGTGTGACCGCTGACATCTTTGGTTATCCCATCGCCCACCAGGAGCGCTGGTGTGTCTGCCATCTTGTTTCCAGTAGTCGTTCGTTCATCGCCTGCCAGAGAGCGCTGTTATTAATTGTCTGACGTGATATGTTTATTTCGTTCTTTATTACACGACAACTAATGGAACACTTATATGATATGTATAGTGTTTTTAATATGGAAATTATACACGTAAATTTTAAATGGCGCACGTGTATTTCAATAGCTGAATTACAAATTTCTAGTGATATTTTCATACTAAAAATTAATTTACTATATTTAGCAGTCCTGCAAATTGCATCTCTTTGTATTGTAGAAGCAGAAGTCAGACAAAGTTATGGGATAAAATCACGTGTCGATAAGTTCATTCATAACCCCAATGCGAAAACACTAAAGAAGTCTGCAGCCTTCCACTTGCGTAGTAAGCAGCGTGAGAATTGAACAAAATATTATTTTAGGTCCTGGTATTAAAATTTGCAACCCGTCCCTACTGATATACATGTGCAGTTTAAATATTCTCCGAAATACACATTTCAACCATTTTGTACTGCATACGTCAAATCTACTGCATTGTTATTTTTTATTAGTTTTACTGGCTAGAATTTTTGCAATTTTTTCAACTTTTTGAACCATAGAAAACGTTACAATCACAGATGCGCCAACAAGGGAAATTTATTAATTTTGTTTCAAACCTGCAAGGAAATGTTGCACAGTTGTGATATACACATACATATGTACCTTCAGAACAATTACTATAGTTGGTTTTCACGGTTTAAACAATCCATTTCCCTCTATCACGAATAAAATTAAAAAGGCTAATCCGTGTGTCAACAGTTTCATACGCGCGCGCGCGCTCATCTCTTTAACAATCGATACTACACTCGCTGAACTACTAAGCCTCGGCGGAAACATTGAAGTATTAGAAACACAGCTGTGTAACTCATGCAAACAGTCTAAAACACAACGCAAATTTGAGTTTCGTGCAAAACGAGCACATTAAAATAAATGATATTTTGCGGAACTTGATTACTTGCATTGAATTTGGTTTGCAACGTTTAGTCAAAAGCAGTGGACTAGTCGAAACGACGCGGTTTTGACAATTTTCTAGGCACCCACTTTATTGGATTGTGTCATTTCCTGATAATTTAATTTCTGTGAAGTGAAATTAAAAAAAATTTTTTTTAAAAAAGCAACAATATAATTCTGTGGTTTGCCGCACGTTGCTGTACAGGAATTGCGTATTAACTGAGGATGTAAACATTTGTCTCAGTAGCATAATATATAATTACAAATATCAATACGCCCCTGCTTTTTAAGACTACCAAATAATGACGTTACGCGTAAATGTTCTACTGTCAGAAACTTCCAATAATTACCCCGAAACTGAAATTATGATACCAAAACGAAGACTTTCTACATAAGAGGCGAAGACGAGTACTAAATGTTGGAAAAACTGTGGTTTGTTATTACGTATAACGAACTATAAGAGAGGCTAATAGTGCGCCTGCGCAGCTGCCTATGCATTCCCCAGTTTTACCCATAGACTAAAGATAGGGTAGAACGCTTATTCGTCTTCTACGCAACTGTCAAAGTTGCATGGTCAGCAGTGATGATCGTGTTTGTTTGCATCTTAATTTTTAAATGAAAAACGCTATTATAATAATAAAATAATTTTGCCAGTTTGAATGCAATCAAAATGCATTATAAATCCATTAGAGAAAGTATAAAAACATTTCAATAGCACTTGTTTACTATACAGTGTTCTAACCTCAAACCTAATCCACGCCATTTTTTGCTAGACGTGTAGGCAGAAAAGCAGTTCAATGTTGGGACACGGAGTTTAGTTGCGCGCAGCCAGCGAGATCGGTCTACCACCCTCTCCAGCCACAGTGACTTATATCTGCGATGCTACGTAGGAAGTGACAGCAATGTTATTCACTGTGGGCTGCAGATAACAGCGTCCAGTGAGGGTAGTGTCTAACGTGTGACAGATATCATCGCTATTGAGACTATAACTTATTCCGTAGTCTCATAGACAGCTGCCGCCAATAAGTACAAATACATTTTATCGGTCCCAGTAAAGAGCTGTTCACGATAAAGTGAGCATATTTGAAACAAACATTAGAAAAAGTCGCTGCTCGCACTTGCATATATTTTAAAGGGCGCACTGAGTGAAACGCACACAGTAAAGTTGGTAACGATGAAGGGAAAGTAGTCCCTTATCTTAACGTCGAATAAAAATTGTTAGCTAACCATTTGTGATAATGCAAAATATAACGCAAAATATTTATTTTGCTTTCTGTTTTTTAATGCATTGAAGAGTTAAAATGAATACATTAGTAAAATATTTACTTTTCTAATAATTTCTCAGTTTCACTTGACCGAAGTATGAATAAAGTGATCACACCCATGACAATGTTAATTTTACATAACGCGGAAGAACATATAACATGCATACAAGTAGATCTTAAGCACGGCTTTCAAAAGTGCTCAGTTTACTGTGAACAGTCTATATACGATAGTGTGTTATACCAATACCAGTACAGTCCCGAATAAAAATGTTGTGCATTCAACGCATAAAACGATACATCTATTCGTGACACAAATGTTTAATTAAACGCTATGCGCAAAAAAATCACTCAAGTGCCTTGCAAACTTCTCGCAGTGTCGCGGCTACCGTATGATTTTATTGGTTTACAATCAGTAGCAAAATTCAGTGCAGGGCCCTTTGCTCGTTTTTATACGTATCTAATCAGTATACACTCATATAAAACAGTCTGAGACGTTTTGAGCTAAGTGGGAGGGCCAGCCCGAAATAGTGTTTCTCTGAAATGCGCGATGTCTTGTTAGTAGTACCCTACTACCCATCTCTGAAGTGCTTACAAATAAAAGACATTCAATGTTTAAAAAAAATAAAATTGAATCTCTGAAATGCTGTATTAACGCCGGCCGGGTGGACCTAACCGTCACCCATTTTATTAAAATCTTAGCTGCCTTTACTGTTTTTATAAAGTAAGGATTATTGATATTATTATGTACTGTTTCATATCTTCTTCCTCGCCGTAAACATTACCATTCACAGCTGGAGGGAGAAAAAAACATGCCTGGCGGTCTGGAAGGCGAATGAAGGATGAATATGCAGCGAAAATCGAACGAATAGCTGT